>SNQJ01S0003354.1:352838-365006 GCA_010110895.2 Picea sitchensis
GATAGTGTGACAGTGGTTCCATCATTCTACTTCTACTTTAGGGTGGCAAGATGGGGCAATGACAGGTGGTTGTAGCCACCTTCTGATTGTAGCCAGAGAACATTAGGGGTTGTAGCCTCCTTCTGGTTGTAGCCAGAGAATTGGGGAGTTGGAGCTTCCCTCAGGTTGTAGCTTGAGAAACTAGGGGGTTGGAGCCTCCTTCCAATTGCAGCTAGAAAACAAAGGAAGTTGGTGCTTCCAATGAATGTAATTCTTCAAGACATATAAGAAAAATCATTCCGTGGTTTTCTCTCGATTTGGGTTTCCATGTAAAATACTGGTGTACTGTGTATGTGTGTGATTGTTTATTTCTCACTGCTCATTATTGGATAATAATTCTACATTGATATAACATTTAAATAAAAGGGATTATAATTACGTTATTACTGATTCACCCCCCATCTCAGTAATACAACATGCACTCCCTCACATATTGTAGTACATCCTCCTTGATACCCTTCCAATATAATCTCTCCCTCCCTTGCCTGTAAGTCTTCAAATACCCTGGGTTCCCTCCCAGTGGTGCATCATGAGTTGCTCTTAGAATATTATCCTTGAGTGTGGACTCAGGGACAAGATAGATCCTCTCCTTGTATTATATGATGGCATCCACTACCCTATACCTATCATCCTAGATAATACCCTCTATTAGCTCACAAGCAAATGCATTCTTGGAGTACTCCACAAAGAGAATGGACTTCCAATCTACTAAGATCTCTGTCATGGAGAGAAGGATGCAGATCTCCTGGAAAGGGCATAGGAAACTAAATTCTTCTTTCCCTTTACATACTCAATATCAAATTCATGGGCCTGCAACTTAATCACCCATTTTGTTTCCTCTCTCAAGTCTCTTTGCTACAAGAAATATTTTAGGTTGTTGTGGTTGGTCCTCACCACAAAGCGTCCTCCCACCAGGTACTCTCTGAATTTGGCCAATGCATGCATGCTGGCCAACATCTCCTTATCATATATGGCGTAGATCCTTTATGGATCCCTCAACTTCTTACTCTCAAAGGCTATGGGTTATCTATTTTGCATCAACACCGCTCCTATCCCCTCTCTAGATGTGTCACACTCCAACACAAATGGCTAAGGGAAGTATGAAAGTGCTAACATTGGGCAAGTTCTCATCACCTTATTCATCTTGTTAAATGTTTCCTGCACCTCCTCTGACCATCTGAAATATCCCTTTTTGGTGAGGTATGTCAATGGTGCACCAATTTGTGAAAATCCTTTCACAAAGCATCTGTAATAGCTACATATCCCAAATAAAGCCCGCATATATGTAAGTGACCTGGGTGTGGGCCAATCCAAAATCATCTGGATATTTTCTTTATGCACTTGTACCCACTTAACTCCAATTACATGCCCTAAGTAGAGAATATTTGTTGTCCCAAAATCACATTTTTCCTCCTTGGAAAACTATGATTTCTCCCCATTGATGTTGAGAATCTCGTCAATATGCCTCAGATGATCCTCCCAAGTTTTTTTGTAGATCACTAGATCATCGAAGAACACCAAGAAGAACTTCCTCAACTTCTTTTTGAAGATATGGTTCATACATGACTGAAAGGTAGATGGTGTGTTAGTCAAACTGAAGGGCATGACTAGAAACTCATAGTGTCTGTAGTGACATCTCAAAGTTGTTTTGTGGATGTCCTCCTCTCTGACCCAGATATGATGGTACCCCAATCAAAGTTCAATCTTTGAGAAGTGTACTGCCTCATGCAACTCATCTTTCAACTCATCAATATCGGGTATTAGGTACCAATTCTTGATGGTTTTCTTGATCAGTGCCCTATAGTCAATGCACATGTGCATTATTCCATCCTTCTTCTTTAATAATACCACTGAAGAAGTGAAGGGACTAGAGCTAGGCTTGATGTGCTCCATCTCCAACAAATATTTTATGGCCTTCTCAATATCATCCTTAAACTTCTTCGAATTCCTGTATGGTGTGGTGATCATGAGTTTTTCTCCCTCCTCTAACTCAATGACATGCTCAAATCCCCTGTCAGGTAGTCTTCCTTTTGGCAGCATCTTGAACACTTTATCATGCTTCCCAAGAAGATCTTGTATGTCCAAATGATAGTATTAGCGATCCTGGAATGGGTTCTGCATGGTGATCAAACACTCTGTTGCACATTCCATGTTACCATGTATAAAGATGGCCTCCATGCATTTGTTGGACACGAACCTATGTTCTCCTGAAAATATACCTCTCATAATAACACGTTGTCCCTCTATGTCTATGAATATAACCATTGTACTCCCAACATCACATTGGTGTTTGCTAATTCCACCACATAAAATTCATCAGTCAATGTATAGTTTCCCAATGTCACATCCAACCCTCTAATCCTCTAAGTACAAGTCATGTTCTACTCATCTTCTACCACCACGTTGAATCCTTCAAATTCCTTGGTGGGAATATGTCTCCTAGAAACCAATGTTGCATTGATGAAATTGTGGCTAGACCCACCATTGATCAAAGAAGTAACTCTATGTCCCTACAAAATTCCTCTTGTAACATCCCCCAGCCAAACCAAGGGACATTACGATGTGGAATACACATAAAAATAAAATATTTTCTAACTAAAATAATTCTTTTACTGCTAGTCGATTTCTTGTATCTTACAACTACGAATTTAAACCATATTTAACTACGTTCTAAAACCATTCATTTGATGCATATACAACATGCTGAATCAACATGAATGTTGTCTAATAATTAAACACAACAACATATAAATTATTTCCATAAACACAGAGTTCATGCACAACAATCAAACTCATAAATAACACAACAACAAGATTAAACACTTATCTTTTATAACATATGTGCAACTAGTTGCTTGGGACCGATGTTCCACCCAACCATAGACTGACTATTCCAAATCTCAATATCCATTCACCCTCGAGGTGATGCTAGTGATCCAAAAAAGAGGGTGGTCTCTCATAGTCCACTCACATCTCATAAAACCAACAACCTAATGATATCTTCCTACAACTATCCCGATTTTCCACTAGCTCTCTTCCTCTTGACCTTTCCAACCCAAGGAATGTACCCCTTCACTAATTTTAGTCCCTTGGGTGTCCCATTCATTTATCAAGGTCTCTTTAGCATAGGTAACCAGGAATCTCTCTGCTGGGAACTCAAGGGAACTTGTTTCTAGGAAAACTACCAACAAACCAATAACAAACACTTGTTGTTACAGTGAAACTCACCCAAGAGTTCACTCTTCAGGCCTAACAACCTATATCTTCAGTTTCTAGCTCCAAATACTCTCCAATACACTCCATCTTGCTACAAAATTCTCCCTCCACGACTGCACCAACTCTAAGCTTTCTTTATTTCTCTCTACTTGCTCATCATGCACAAAACTTCATGTGTAAAAATTATTGTCCCCACCCATACAAATTTCGTCTCTTTGTCTTTCCTTGCTTGACTCACACTCTTCCCAAAGGTGATTGTACTCAACCCCCATGTTCCCAATATCTATGGGATGTGACTACTCACACACACCCTCTTACATGTATTCAATGATTGGCTTTGGAAAAACTCAATCAGAAATGGGAAGGTTCATTTACAAATAGCAATTTTAGGAAAATGGATTGAATTAATATACATGGGTATTTCTCCCTTCAACCCCCTCTTGGCCATTCTCTTAGACACTCCCCTCTCTTGTGAATTAATTCAGCCCCCATCTCTTGTCCATTTCCCCTTAGCAACTAGCATCACATTCTATTAATAAAACAAGGAAATAAAATTTGTATATTACATCGCTTGGTTGTAGCCACATATTATATCTACATAAGCATTAATTAAACTGGGGATTATATTGGGGATGTTACATTACCCTTCCCCTACAATTGTGAATCATCCTCAATGCACTCTATGTTGATATACATATATATGCAAATTTACATCACACTACTTAGAAATAAAAATTCTGCAATTTAACAACTCCAGTAGTAGTTCCAACTATAATCCCATGTTCCTCTCAACTCGCGGACCCAAGGAATGCACCATTCATTTATTAGAGTTAATCCAAGGGATATAATATCCATTTATCAGAGCTAACCTAAGAATTGATCCATTCTTTTACCAGGGTCCCAGGTGCAGTTGGCTAGGACTCTGAGATGTGGTTTCGAAACTCTAGTTGCTCAAAATGGAGTCTTGCATTTTGTTTTCTTCAAAATTGTCAAAAAATTGTGGATATTCTTCCTGCATTTTTTCTTCATGCTCCCATGTAGCATATTTTGGATCGTAATAGGTCCATTGAAACTTTACCATCCCTATGTCTTTGTTCTTGAGAACTTTGAATTTCCAGTCTAGGATGCATACTGGTTCCACCCAAATATCTCCTTCATGCTCCACCTGGATCACATTCCAATCAATTATGTGGTTAGGGTCAGGAACATATTTCTTTAATAATGATACATGAAATACATTATGCACTCTCATGGATGCAGGAAATGCTAGCCTGTATGCAACTAACCCTATCTTTTCTAATATTTCAAAAGGTCCACAATATATTGCTGCAAACTTTGGACAACATCCTAATCTTAGTGAACTTCTCTTTTCCTTGACCTTTAAAAACGCATGTTCTCCCACTTTAAAATATATAAATACTATGTTCTTATATGCATAAATTCTACTTTATCCTTGCCACCTTCTCTTCCATTTCCCTTAACAACTATGGCCCAACAACTGATCTATCTGTTGGATTATCCCAAATCACTAGAATGTTACATTTTCTTCCACACAATGCTTCAAATAGACTCGTTTTCAATGAGTCCCGATGCCCATTATTGTATGAAAATTCCACTAAATGAATATAAGCTTCCCACTTTGATTGTTGATCCATCACATACATTCTAAGCATGTCCTCAATTATCTTATTGGTCCTCTCTGTTTTCCCACATGACTCTGGGTGATAGGTCGTGTGAGCACTGAAAGTTACACTTTGACTACTAAAGTGCAATCTCAGTACCCATCAATAGGGTTATAAGATATGTTTTAAAATAAGGTGTCAAATGGATAAAACTCAGCACAACAATGTTAAACCATAATAAATTCTAGGTAAGATGCATAAAAAAAAGAGGTCTTGTCTAACTTGGATCATGGTTTTAAGGATTAATGTGGATAGAAGGAAGACTTTAGTGAGAAAAGTGAAGTAGGTCTACCACTAGCATCAGGATTTACCAGTAGACAAAGGAATGAAAATCTTTAGATACAAGAACTTCTTAAATCAAAGATAAAACTCTGAGAAAATTTATAACAACATCACAATAAAACCTTCATTGCAATACAGATATAAAACATCATTTGAATCATTCAATGAAAGTAAATTTTAGAGTGAGAGAGAAACAAGATGGCAGGAAAGAAACTGACTTCCATTAGACAAAAAATCATCAAGTCTGATACATAAAACCAGAGAAGGCTATGTTACATCAATATTATTGAAAAGAGTCTTACATGAACCATTCAAACCCTCTAATGACTTCTAATGCCTATATTATAGCCTAGATAGTGGATGATAGCATTACAATTTGAATTCCATCCTTTAGCATAGGATTATCATATTAAAAACTAAAGTAATTACAACTATACAAATCGAAAAATAACAAACTGCTACAAATTAGGAAAATGTTGGAAACTAACCTAACACCTTTAATATGCATGATGAAGTGTCCCTTGAGTGTATCTTCTTCTGGAAAGTGGCCACCCAGCTCACAACTGACCCTTTAGACATCTGGCATGCATTCATCAAACAACTGTCCAGTCGTTTCTTCACCAAAAATCCCAAAACATGAGTTCGCAACGCATTGGTGTTTTAAATATATCTCTCAAATTAGAATCTGGGTCAGGCTGAAATTTGGAAAACAATTCAATGACATTATCATTATCCTCCACACAAAATTTCTGAAAAAACCACATTACTATTTTGGATTTACGATCAATTATTTAGACGCATCTTCTACAGGAAATGAGTTCGCAGTGCCAAAAGGAAAAAACATCCAAAACCACTTTCTCGGCCTTCAAACAGGATGAAAACCCTCATGGATTACCTGATGGTCTTGAGTTTGATGCTGGTATCATTGAAATTTCCCGAGGGTGTCTACAAGTAGTTGAACCTCCATCTCTCCTCTTTAATCAGTTCGCAGCGCCTGTCAAACATAGCTCACACACTTCGAGAATGTTGTTAGTTGATGGAATGATATAATCCCTGTATAAATGGTTAAATTGTAGGCTCTGAAAACCATAAATCCTCCTTGACATCATCATTGTCATAAAAAAAATCACATAGCTAAAACTTTAGACCAAGGCTATACATAACCTTATCCATTTTGAAACCAAATATAACTTTATGATTATAACCTAAAGACTCAAAACCTATATCCTATAAACCTTACGACTCAAAAAAAAAAACCAAGCTAAATAGTTTGACCCATACAATCTTATGTGTTAACATCTGGCTCCATAGGGGATGGCATGCTCCCTGTGAGTTGCTAAGAACATGTAGTTCCAGTGCCTTATCCATTGGGCTAGGAGTCATTATTATTGATCTACTGCAAACTAAAAACTGAAAACCACATGCCCATAGTTTGAGCTTATTTGTATACAACACCCTACTCTAACTGACTTTTACAATTTGGTCAGGTGAAAACAAACTTCCACCATACCACTTAAACTGTTTGGTAAAACAATTATTCTCTTCACTGCAAATGATCCATAAGAAGCAAGAAAAGTTTGAAAACTGATTAAATACATTCTTAGGATCACCAATATTACCTCCAAATGTTGAAAAAATGATAAAATTTGTAGCCTCCAAAGCATTTGAAAAGTGCAACTCCATGTAATCATTGACAGGGTCATGAAACTAATGGCAAGGCATACTTAACTTATAAAAGGTTACCTTCTCTGCTTCAAATTTTCCCATAGTTTGTTTGATGTCCTCTGCAAGCACATGTGATTGAATGACAAACAAATGCATTCATTGGTTGAACGGTTTCTCCTCATCTCCAAAACCACCTATTGGTTGAATGTTTATAATTTTTGCATGTACTGTAGGAACAATTTGTTGCTCATACACATGGTTTTTATTAAAACAGGGTTGCTCATTTGTTGGTGATGGAAAAGAGATCAGTTGCATATGTTATTCCCATTCAACACCTCCATATCATTCCCAAGGATCAGACTCATAATCATCATATACATGAATAGAGCTAAGAGGTTCCAAAGAAATCATAAAAAAATTATGTTCATCACCATCACTAGTATATTCATCAAAAATGGGTTGTCCATAAAAAACCTTTGAATCTTGACATTCAGAATGTTTTGCTTCAAGATGCTCTCTATCCACAAAGAATTCATCATCAAAGTGTTTGTCAACAACAACCTGCTCTTAGTCAATATTTGAGACAATGACTTCATCAGAAATAAGGTTGTCAAAGATATCTGCTTCAAGGACAAAATCATCCACTGTCTCTTCCTCATAAGAACAACAAATAAAATATTCCTTCAAGTCATGAGAACTAGGAAAAGAAAGAGATGGATCTTCTTCAACCTCATAGTTAGGAGAGAAACTTAATACAACTTGAACACTTTTCTCATATTCCTCACAACAATCATGAAAAAGAAACTCAGAGGAGTAATACCTTTTACAATGCAAATTGAAAGCAACGTGGAATTCTCTCAAGGTGGATATGCTTGCAGCAAGAAGAGAAAATTACCAGTCTCTGGCATCATCCTTCAGGGAGAACATAAACATTTTCATTAATACATCCTCTTGATGCAAGTTCAATTTCTTCATGCATTGATGAAAATCAAAGAGATCTTGAACAAGATCATCATTCTTTTCTTCTTTGAAGACAGGAAGCAAATCTCCCCATTCTGATAGATGAGGCACTGGATTTGGAAAACCAGAGATGGATAAAACATTTAGAGGAGAAAATCTCCTTTCCAAGATAGCCTCCATGGCCTTTGACATATTGGTTCTTCATGGAGTGGAATTGCTAGGTGAAAACTCCAGTCTTTTCTGCCTCCAATCCTTGTTCACCATCAAGAACTGGCTATAATTTTTGTCGTTCCTCCCAGGGAAAAACCTTCAACTTGTCCCCGACAATGGTGCCAATAATGTTAGCACTAAAAGTTACACTTTGACTGCTAAAGTGCAAGCTCAATACCCATCAATAGGTTTATAAGATAAGTTTTAAAATAAGGTGTCAAATGGATAAAACTCATCCGAGTAATGTTAAACCACGGTAAATTCTAGATAAGATGCATCAACAAAATAGGTCTTGTCTAACTTGGATCATGGTTTTAAGGATTAATGTGGATAGAAGGAATAATTTAGTGAGAAAAGTGAAGTAATTCTACCACTAGCATCAAGCTTTACCAGTAGGCAAAGGAAGGAAATGCTTTAGATACAAGAACTTCTTAAATCAAAGATAAAACTCTGAGAAAAGTTATAACAACATCACAATCAAACCTTCATTGCAATACAACTATGAAACATCATTTGAATCATTCAATAATAGTAAATTTCAGAGTGAGAGAGAAACAATATGGCAGGAAAGAAACTAACTTCCATTAGACAAAAATTCATCAAGTTTGATACATAAAACCAGAGCAGGCTCTGTTACATCAATATTACTGAAAAGAGTCTTACATGAACCATTCGAACCCTCTAATGAATTCTAATGCCTATATTATAGCCTAGATAGTGGATGATAGAATTACAATTCGAATTCCATCCTTTAGCATAGGATTCTCACATCAGAAACTTAAGTAATTACAATTGTACAAATCGAAAATAACAAACTGCTACAAATTAGGCAAATGCTAGCAACTACCCTAACATATTTAATATGCATGATGAAGTGTCCCTTGAGCATATCTTCTTCTGGAAAGTGGCCACCCATCTCACAACCAACCCTTTAGACATCTGGCATGCATCCATCGAACACCTGGTCGATCGTTCCTTCACCAAAATCCCAAAACATGAGTTCGCAACACATTGGTGTTTTAATTATATCTCTCGAATCAAACTAGGTCAGACTAAAATGTGGACAGCAAGTCAATGACATTATCATTATCTTCCACAAAAAACTTTCATAAAAACCCACATCACCGTTTTGGAGTTACGATCAAATATTTAGATGTATCTGCTACAGGAAATGAGTTCACAACACTACATCTACAACTCTTTCAATTCTGGTGTGCCCATTGTATAAGGTGTCTTGGACACTGGGGCAACTCCTAGCACCAAATCAATATAGAAATCAATGTCTCTCTTTGGTGTAAATCCTGGGATTTCTCTAAAAACATATTCAAAATCCTTCAAGACTAGATGCTCTTCAATGCTTGTCACTTTATCTTTGGTCACCTCTTCCATGTGGGCTGCAAAAATCTAACATACTTTCTTGAAAATCCTTTTTAGATGCATAGCTGAAATCTATCTAACAACTACAACTCTTGGAATGCATTGAATCTTGCTTTGTTTCCTTTCCTCATTAAGACATGTTATTGTCTTGTTGTAACAGTTGTTGGATTACTGAGAGGGAGGGTGAATTAGTAATAAAGAAATCTAAACCTTTTTAACCACAAAATGCAAATGTTATATCAATACATCATTATCATCCAATAGTTGTAGAGTAAATAAACAATGAACAAATGACCAATCATACAGATACACAGTACACCAGTGTTTTTACGTGTAAACCCAAAGTGGGAGAAAACCACAAAATGTTTTTTCTTATATGTAAGAGTTACATTCATTGGAAGCACCAACTTCCTTTGTTTTCTAGCTGCAAATGTAAGGAGGCTCAAACCCCCTAGTTTCTTAGGATATAACCCGAGGGAAGCTCCAACTCCCCAATTCTCTGGCTACAACCAGAAGGAGGCTACAACCCCCTAGTTTCTCAGGCTACAACGTGAGGGAATCTCCAAGTGCCCAATTCTCTGGCTACAACCAAAAGGATTCTACAACCCCTTAGTTTTTCAGGCTACAGCCTGAAGGTGGCTAGAACCACCTGTCATTTCCCCGTCCAACCGTCATGGTGTAGAAGTAGAATGATGGAACTACTGTCACACTATCACTGTGAGATATACCACTGTAAAAATGTACCAACCTGTACCACTGACTTGCAACCAATCTGTACTATTGCCTTGCAATCAACCTATACCAGAACTGAACATGTATCAACCAAATGCAACAGATAAGGGACCTATAGTTCTGCAACATGTGTATGTACATGCCCTATCTATACAACATCCTGCATATGTACACGGCATATCTTTTATGTAGCTTGCATACACCCTTTGAAAACTAGTAGGAAACAAATACAG
Organism: Picea sitchensis; assembly: GCA_010110895.2. Lineage (NCBI taxonomy): Eukaryota > Viridiplantae > Streptophyta > Pinopsida > Pinales > Pinaceae > Picea > Picea sitchensis. Next base: position 363,235 of record SNQJ01S0003354.1, read on the forward strand.
AAGAAATAGTTCTACAACATGCATATATACGTGCCTTATCTGTTATGTAGCCTGTGTATGTATGCATCTTGTGTGTTATGAAGCCTGCGTATACCTTCTAAAAACTAGGGTATTCTTTCTTCTGAAAACTTATGACCCTCTGCAATTTATTTCACATAGATATGCAACCTGTCAATGTATCCAGACCATAACTGTACCCTGTGCATGCGTCCTCATACATAACCTTTACCCAAAGCATCTATATCTCTCTCTAGTCATGTGCCATATAAGTGTGTGTAATCATGAACGAGTATAATAACCTTCACATGATCTAGACATCAAACCCTTTATGATATTCATCCTCTCAATACATCAACCATTTCACAAATACAAGCTATCAACCATGTACCACAAAAACCCTTAGCCATATGCCAAGAAATACAAGATGTGCCTCAACTCTAACAAGAAGTATCAATGATTATACCAACACTGTATTTCTGTAGATCTGACTTATACAGAAGATCTCATGCAACCACTAGTCTCTCTAGGGGGAATCCTCAAATCTCCATAACCATTTCTCATGCATACATCAAAATCCAACTACTCATAGAAATAAGACATACCTTTTGAACCAGTAGATAGATCCGATGTATCTAATCATTGTAGACCTTCCTGGGAGCTTGATCTCAGAATCTAGAACCTCAAAATATTCATATTCTCAAGATTCTATAGCTTTATCCTCTTGTATGCACCCTAATACACTACCAACCCACATATGTACGCACCATAATACATTGTTAGCCCACGTACACCTAAGAAATTAGGGTTTTTTTTATTATTCGTTGCAATTCTAAAACTTTCACCCTAAACCCTTCCTATTACCTTAGACTTTCACAACTTCAGATGTATCAATGAGTACTTGCAATAATCATTACACAACAATAGATATTCAATTTTCTCAAGTGTGATTAAATGAGAGAGCCTTGCTTCTTATTTATACTTTCATGTAGCATCTTCAAGGGTGTTGGCATGGGGGCAGACCCTCAACGCTACAACAATGCACCAACAAAGACCTAACTACCTTCCCTTTCGGCGACACCTGCGAATAATATGAAGTCTCACCCGAGGTATAGGCAAGGGTGGTTGCAAGACTCAGGTGTCTGCAACCTTAGTTGGGACACAGATCTGTGATTACAACACTTAATATAGCTCTTAGCACCATCAGTTCCTCAATATGCAATCACTATTCACTTCGTGGATAAAACAGAGCTTTGCAACATTCACACTAATCTACAGTATTTAAGCACTTAGCATATATAAATTGAGCATATCAAGCACTAAGCATGACTATCTTGATCAGATCTAATATTCTTACATATCATAAGCACAAAGCAGAAGTATATCTATCTAAACATATCAAATCACTTAGCATATAACATGTGAACACATCAAGACAAAGCATGGAGCACATAACACAGTGTTTACGTGGTTCACCCCCACCCTGGGGCTACATCCACCAATTATTCTTCTTTATTATCTCAATCAATCAGTTACAGCACAGAGCCTCGGAACCCTTGTTCGCATAGGATAGAATATCTGCGCAGCTCACTAGATCTGTCTTCCCTGCGTTACAGCACAAAGCCTTCCACAACCTATTACACCCACTTGCACTCAGCTCTGCAAGTCTCTTCCAATCATGTACAAAGCCCTTACAATTCGTACTATAACTTATCTTTTAGCACTTATCATATCATCGCATATATACACTTCTCTACCCCTCCTCTATATGGCCT
>SNQJ01S0003355.1:0-34873 GCA_010110895.2 Picea sitchensis
CTAAGTCCTTTTGGAATTGAGCATATATAGTGCGCAGCTATCTTTGAAACAAAAGACTTCCCTGGGTTGATAATTTATGTTTCACTTGGTTGTTTAAAATTAATTAAGCAATTATAGTGACCAACATTTATATGGATATATTCATATATCCTTAAACTATTTGATATATGTTTATATAAATATATTCATATAAGCTTCATATTTATACAAAAATTACCAAACAACGACATTGGCATAATGAAACTGATTCAACATTTTTTTCAAATAAAATTATTGCACATCATAAATATAAAAAAGATAGAAGTGATCAGTTTGAATTTAACATGGAGTATAGGATTTTACATAATTCATTTAGCGTTTTTCAATATTGAAATATTTACATGCAAATGTAGTATGGCAATTCGAATATCTATCAACAAAGTTGTTATAGAAAGAATAATAATTTCTCATATTTATATCAGTAGTTTGCTCGACAAACTGGACATTTTTTTCTATATCTCAGCCATGACACCCCATCAAAAGAAAAATATGTGGTACCATAAGATAAGGTGAAAAAGGAATTTGTCGTTACCCTAGATTTGAATCAGTACGCAAAAATCTTGCCTAATCCTCAGATAAAGGTGAGTTGGGCAAATTAGGCAAAAGAAGAAGAGATTATAGAACGACCATAACCTCCAAGCCAAGGAAAACCAAGATTAAAGGGAGCAACATCAAATTCATTGAAAGCAACAAAAGCTAGGATAATAGTAGTTAAGAAGAAAAAGCCTCATTCAATAACATAGTTAGTGGTGACAAGAAGTCAAACACATAATTCAATCTAGACATGTATTATTTCTGCATTTTGTTATATAAACAATTTGTCAGAATTTTGTAGTGCAAAAAATATCTGAATATAGCTTTGGTAAATATAATCTTTTTCAAAAATTAATAACTAACATTTTTTTTAAACTAACATTTTTGTAATATTACCGTTAGCCTCAACTACAATCCCTATATAACATGATTTTCTTTTATTTCGATTAAAAAAAATATTTATTCATTTACTCTAAAAACATGCACTACCTCTAATTATTTTACGAAGAGTTATAAGAATGTTACAATTAAAATTTACAATTAAATACACAAATTTGAGATTTATATATAATATAATTTTCTTTTATTTCGATTAAAAAATAAAAATATTTATTCATTTACTAAAAACATGCACTACCTCTAATTATTTTACTAAAAGAGTTATAAGAATGTTACGATTAAAATTCACAATTAAATACACAAATTTGGGATTTATATATTGAAAATTCAAATGGTAGATATTGTACCAAAATGTGTAGTTATGTGCATAAAATCAAATGATATTTTAAATTTGAACCACCTATCACTTCCATGAGACAAAAAAAAAATGTAAAGCGTACATTTTCATTTTTCAGATTTCCTATGAGGCGAGGACTGCTTGTAGGCCTTGTTTACTTTGTATTTGTTTTATATTGAAAAATTATTTTTAATTGATTTATTTTATTATTTTAAATTTTAAAAAAATTATTATTTTTTAATTAAAAAAATAATAATATTTTTTTGTAAATGTTTTTTTTTTAATAAAAAATGAGAATATTTTATTAAAATGGTTGCAACCAAATTAATATTAAGTATATAAAAAAATTTGATATAAAGTTTCGTATAAAAATGAGAAATCTTAGAAATCACATAATAGATTTTGCTAATGTCTATGATGATTACATCACAATTGTTCTTGCGAGTAAATTACTTAATAAAAATAGCTAGTGTTATAATTACTTAAAAAAACATAAGAACTAACAAAACTCATGATTGTTGTTTGCCTCCTTTTGAACAACATTAGAAGGAAGATAATTTTTCTACTCGGTGTCTATGTCATCTTTCATTTGGAATATTGACTCCTACTCTTTGAAATATGCAAGGGCAGAGTTGATTGGCATCATGTTGTTTGAGGCTATGGAGTGGTAGTCTTTACTAAGGTTGATGACTAGGTTCCTTAGCATGTTGCACTCTGCTTGAACCAAAACATCTAATTTCTTCCTTTGTTAGACCAAAAGATTCATACTTGTCACGTTATGAGTGGTGCATTGATGTTCATTCTCAAGAACTTTGGAGGTTATCAAGAACATGGAGCTTCTATTACATTGAGCAGACTCCTCACGCCTTCAAAGAGTTCTCCTAATTTCCAAAATATCCTTGCAGTCAATGATTTCTGAGCTCGAATTAGAAATAACTAAGGGTGATAGGGTCGAATTGAAGCCAAGTTGACTAAAACTAACTCCATCACACAGGGGAGGTTCTCTATTCTACACACCTAGAAGTAGAATAACAAACATATTATTCTTCTAGAAATTATTGTAACATGGATTGAAGTTACCAACATGTCTAATCCCAAATATAAATTGAAAGACATATTCCAAACATCTAAGAACCAGAGTGCATAGAGATAAAATTTGATTACTAATGATATATAGAAAGCTAAAGAAGTGAATTCTATGGGAATTCAGAAGAAGAGATAAATCCTACATAAGAACCTCCTTCTAATCCAAGTCCAAATCCTAGAGGCAATTTCCAAATATTGAGATCCAAATGCATTCCAGAAAGCTAAGCACTCTAGCAATTATCATTGAATGCCTCCAAAAATTGAAGCATGTATACTAGCATCTTGAAGAGACAACCCGAGATCAAATAAATCTCCTACTTGTTGGGATTGATTCTACTTGAGANTCTTTGAAATATGCAAGGGCAGAGTTGATTGGCATCATGTTGTTTGAGGCTATGGAGTGGTAGTCTTTACTAAGGTTGATGACTAGGTTCCTTAGCATGTTGCACTCTGCTTGAACCAAAACATCTAATTTCTTCCTTTGTTAGACCAAAAGATTCATACTTGTCACGTTATGAGTGGTGCATTGATGTTCATTCTCAAGAACTTTGGAGGTTATCAAGAACATGGAGCTTCTATTACATTGAGCAGACTCCTCACGCCTTCAAAGAGTTCTCCTAATTTCCAAAATATCCTTGCAGTCAATGATTTCTGAGCTCGAATTAGAAATAACTAAGGGTGATAGGGTCGAATTGAAGCCAAGTTGACTAAAACTAACTCCATCACACAGGGGAGGTTCTCTATTCTACACACCTAGAAGTAGAATAACAAACATATTATTCTTCTAGAAATTATTGTAACATGGATTGAAGTTACCAACATGTCTAATCCCAAATATAAATTGAAAGACATATTCCAAACATCTAAGAACCAGAGTGCATAGAGATAAAATTTGATTACTAATGATATATAGAAAGCTAAAGAAGTGAATTCTATGGGAATTCAGAAGAAGAGATAAATCCTACATAAGAACCTCCTTCTAATCCAAGTCCAAATCCTAGAGGCAATTTCCAAATATTGAGATCCAAATGCATTCCAGAAAGCTAAGCACTCTAGCAATTATCATTGAATGCCTCCAAAAATTGAAGCATGTATACTAGCATCTTGAAGAGACAACCCGAGATCAAATAAATCTCCTACTTGTTGGGATTGATTCTACTTGAGATATTTCCTGGAGTTGATGTGAATTCCATTCTAGGTGTGCGCCCCCACCTTGCTAGTGAGAGACCATAAAAACAAGTTCAATAGATAAGACATAGTTTATTTCCCGCAGGCAAGCAAGATGGGTCATGTCCTTGCATATCCCCTCCCCGTGCTTGAAGAATGATATGATAGGATTTGGAGCATGTTTTAGTTAATGGATATGTAGTGTGGCTAGGGATCACAAACCTTATATACTTAGGGAGATATAACAATATAATTCCCCCCCATTATTTCAAGACCTCTAGATTTAATAAGGTGGCTTCATTGGCTAGTAAATCGTCCCAAGAATTAAATTCTCTTGAGACTTGATAAAATGAAATTATGATATGATCATTAATCTTTGTATTTATTTGAGCAATGATTAGGGCAAGCTTGTTGTCCATTAGAGTTGATTTTACAATCATCAATTTGATGCTAACGCTCGAGTCTCTTATAGCGATCAAAGATTTTATGTTAACATCATTTGCAAGGAGAAGACCTTGAAGAAGAGTATAGGCCTTGATTTGATTGTCCTATAAAGTAGACAAAAATTGTTTTCCCCACCTTGGATTCAAAGCCTCATTGTACCTACTTATAAAAGCAAGAATAAAAGAAATCCCTCTGATTATAGGACCATTATGATAGCTCCATTTTAGCTCATTTTTATGGAAGTATTTTGGAAAAGAAGATCGACACATGGCTAGAAAGACATGGAAAAAGAGATAGAGGCCAAGCTAGGTTTAGAGGATACCATTCCACTGTGGACCACTTTGTTACATTTAGGATCATTGCAGAGGAGTGTCGTAATGATAAAACCGATTTCCTTTATTGTTTCATTGATTTTAGAAAAGTTTTTTACATTGTGCCCAAGAATAACCTCTGGAATAGGCTAGAAGAGATTAAAGTCCCTTTCGAGTTAATAGTTGATGCAGTAAGGCTATATGAGAAATTTATTTCCAAGTTTAGGAACATTGAGGTATGGTTGAAATAAATTAATTGTAGTATAGGATTCAAGCAAGATTCCCCCCTATCTGCTACCCTTTTTGGCATCTATATTGATAAGTTAGAAGATTGTTTGGAGGACGCAGGCTCTGTTGTCCCAAATCTCGCTAGTATAGTCATCATCCTCCTTCTTTATGTTGATTATATTATTATTATGGAGAAGATTTTGTATGACCTAGGTAAGAAACTAATAACCCTGAAGGACTTCTTCTACATCATGGGCATGACTGTGAACACTAACAAAACAAAGGTTATGATAATTAAATACAAAAGGATCACCTACAATAGTTTTGTTTATGACAACAATATATTGGAGGAAGTGCTTTCATACAGGTATCTTGGAATCAATATCCACCACAAGCTCAATTGGAACTATAGTGTTTGAAAAAGGATAAATGGAGGGTGGAAACATTATTATGGGCTTGAAAACAATTATAAATCAACAAACCTTTGGATTTGGGATAAAAAAAACTCCTCTTTCACACTCTCGTCACTCTAGTTATTTTATATGGATGTGAAGTTTGGGGTTGCAATATATCTAGAGAATCTTGGAGAAAGATTGAACGGATCCGAAAGAATTTTAGAACTTGTAATCTTAAAATTAAGGGAAATACACTCTATCCTATCCTCCTCATAGAAGCAAGCCTTTCCCCCATTGAGAATGTTAGGAAATGAGGAACACTTCCACACTAAACCTAGCAGAAGAGAGGAATAAATATTTAATCAAGAAAGTAAATGACAAAGAAAACACACAGTACACATATATTTTACCCTAGAAAACCAAATGGGAAAACCAACTTTCCTTGAGTCTTTTTCTCTCTTGTTGTCTTATTCCTTCAAAATAAAAGGTTGCATGCCTAACCTTGGTCTACAACTAAGAAACAATCGACATCATACCTTCTTTATTTACACAAGAACAACCTTGTAGCCAATTTGGCTTACATATACATGACCACCAACCTCTAAAACAATTTATCTAAAGATTAGCTTTTTCAACATTACAACACACCTCATTTATAATCTTTACAGTAGGAAAAACCCTAGATAAAGGCACCCAAAAACGACTACAGATCCTCGCAAATCATTGGCTACAAATCCCATGATTCTCGTGATTCTTTTATAGTCGACTCTAAGTCGGTTTACCAGTCGATTACCAATCGACCTCCATTCATCCTTTTGTCGGTTTCCATGCGCCCACTTGTCGGCCTCTTGTCAGTTGACCTCTTTGACTTGCTGTCAATTTCTTCGACTACCTTATCGATCCACCTTGACGTTTGACTTGTTGTCGATTTATTTGACTCTGACCTTACTAGGTTCATCCACCTCGACCTTTGACTTGTTGTCGATTTATTCGACTTTCACTGCAAAGAATATAACAACCCAACATTCTCCCACTTGTTGTCTTATTTTTATTGAAACTGGGAGATTTATGAACTCTCATTTAAAGACACAGGGGAAAAAATCCCATTACCTCTCTGCACCAACTAGAGAAATTCAAAGCACTCACATACTTGGTCAAAGAGTTTGTTATGTTATCCAATGTGTCTACTTTCTTCAGTATCACCTTGTTTCTTTCCACCATGTCTCTTATGAAATGGTATTGTACATCAATGTTCTTAGTCTTGGAATGATAAGTTGGGTTCTTTGCTAGAAATATTGCGCTTTGACTATTGCAACTTATCTTCATAGCTCTCTACTCAAACCCGATTCCTGAACATAGCCTTTGTAGCCATACTACTTATTTTCTTCCATGAGTGGATGCCATGTATTCAGGTTCTATTGATGACAAGGCTATGACCTCATGTTGCTTACTCATCCAATTGATTTATCTACCAAACATCTTGAACACATATCCACTGGTTGACCTTCGACGATCCATATCTCTAGCCTAGTCGGCATCGGCAAGGACATGCACATTTAATTCATTGTCACTTTTAGGTTTTCCTTGATAGCATATAGCATAGTATTGTATGCCACACAAATACCCGAATACTCTCTTGACGGTTGTCCAATGCTTCTTTCCAGGTGTCGACATGTATCTACTCCACACTCCCACTGCATGGGAAATGTCTGGTCGAATGCAGACCATCACATACATTAGACTTCCAACAACACTTGCATATTGAACACATGCAATGTCCTCTATTTCCTCCTATGTCCTTGGACACTGTTCAACAATTAGCTTTTCTCCCACAGGAATCGAAACCTTCACAATTTTGCAATCATGCATGTTGAAACATTTCAAGATTGTTTCAATATAATTGTTCTAGTTCAACTAGAGCTTTCTAGTTGCTTGATCTCTCTTGATCTCCATTCCCAAAATGAAGTTCGTTGCACCAAGATCGTTCATATCAAACTTGGAGGATAGTTACTTCTTCACCTCCTTTATTGCGTTCATGTTTTTTCCAATCAACAACTTGTCGTCAACATGCAATGCTACATACATGAAACACCCACCTTCTTCTTTGGAATATATGTAGTGATCAACTTTGCTTCTCACAAATATCAAACTATGGATGTATGTGTCAAACTTTTGATACCAAATCCTTGGTGATTGCTTTATACCATAAAGGGATCTTTTCAATTTACACACCAAGTCTTTCTTGCCCCTTACTACAAATCCTTCAGGTTGTTTCATGTAGATTTATTCTTCCAGGTCCCCTTGTAGGAATGATGTCTTTACATCCATCTGTTCTATTTCTAGATTAAATGTTTCAGCCAGAGACATTATTACTCTAATGGAAGTTAATTTTTCAACAAGGGAAAAAATCTCATCGAAGTCGACTCCTTCAACTTGGGAATATCCTTTTGCTGCCAGTTGAGCTTTGAATTTCTTGACTTGACCTGCGACGTTCATTTTATTCTTGAATACCCACTTTCTACCAATGAGATTTCTTCCATTTGGTAATTTGACTAAATCCCATGTCTCATTCTTATGCAAAGATTCCATTTCTTCAACCATGGCGTCCTTCCAAAGTTTTCCCTCTACTGAGTGAATTACCTCCTTGACCGACTTGGCTCTTCGTCAATGGCAGTTAACACAAATGCAAAATGAAAGTTGGGAGGACTATACCTTTCGACTCATTTTATTACTCCTTCTGACCCCAAAACCAGGGTTGGTTGTTCCACCTCTTCATCTGATTCAGTTGACTTATCTAAATCAACTTATTCATTCCTCAGTTCAAACCACACCTTCTCTGGATTATTCTCTATTTGAACCATCAATTCATACTCAAACTTCCTTCTAAATTCTCTGAATATCACATCTCGATTGTGCATTGTTTTCCTTGATGCAAGATCCCATATCTTATATCCTTTCATTTCTTCTTTGTATCCAATGAAAATACACTTGACTTCCTTCTTGTCCAGCCTCCTCCTCGTTTCCTTGGGAAAATGTACAAATGCATCACAACCAACTATTTTGAGATGTGAAACTGAATGCTTCTTACCAAACCATACCTCATGTGGAATCATGTCGAATAGCACCGACGAAGGAGACATATTCACTAGATATTTTGTAGTGTCGATTACCTATGTCCATAATTCTTGTGCAAGCCAAACACCATTGAGCATGCTCCTTGCCTTGTCCATCAATGTTCTAATCATTCTCTCAACAAATCCATTTTGTTGTGGGGTATATGGTGTGGTATTTTGGCGTTCTATGCCACACTGCTTGTAGAACTGATCAAATTCCTTTCCACAGAATTCACCATCGTTGTCAGTTCTCAACACCTTAATATTCTTATCTGTCTAGTTTTCTACAAGAGATTTAAACTCTTTGAATTTCTCTAAAACCTCTATTTTCTTCCTCGGGAAATATATCCATTTCTTCTTGGAAAAATCATCTATGAAGGAGACATAATACATGGATCCACCAAGTGAAGGCACTGAAAAGGGACAAAAACATTACTATGAACCAATTCTAGAATCGCCTTTGCCCTTGTCACTCTAGATGGGAACCTTACATGATTTTTTTTTCCATATATACAATGTTCATAAAATTCAACTTCTAAATTACATTCAGGAAAACCTTCGACCATACCTTTGTTGTGCAAATCTTGAAGTCCTTTTTATCCAATATGTCCCATCCTCTCATGCCATAGCAGGGTCGGGTCATTTTGTCGATTCAGGTTGAATCGACTCAGCCTAAGTTGAGTCGAGTTGAGTTGAATTAGAGTCAACTTCAGGAACAATGATGTTGTTTCATCTAGTCAAGTTAACATTCCCTAATAACTTGTATATGGTTCCAATCCGAACTCCTTTCATTAAGACCATCGCACCTCAGACCATCTTGCACGTGTCCTTCTGAAATAGAGTGTGCACCCCTGCATCACTCATCTTCTTAATAGATATTAGGTTTCTTGCCAAACCCATAATATGTGGCACACCTGGAAGGGTTCTACTCCTCCCATATTGCAGTGTCAGTCAAACTCTTCCTTGTCCGACAATTTTGGTTGTCGAGTTGTCCCCCAAGAACACATCTCCTCCTTCATATCATTCATATTCGGAGAACCATTCTCTATGTGGTGTCATATGATAGGATTATCCTAAGTCAATCAACCAAACATCTTGATCTCACTATGTACTAGTTGATGCAAGGTACACATTGCCTCCCTTATGTCGAGTCATCTTTCTCTTAGTCAACTGCTTCTCACTGGATCATGTACTAGCTTCTATTACCTTCGACTTGCAATCCATTTTGTAATGCCCAACTTTACCACATTTCCAACATCTTCTTATTGTCGACTGAACTGGGGATTTAGATCTACCCTTTGACATACACTTTCTACTCAAGAATTTGCCTTTATATATGTCGATTGATCGGGCTCTCACCACTAATGCATCTTTGGTCGATCCTTCCATGTTATTCCTTCTCATTTCTTCTAACAGTAGAGATGCAACCACGTCTTCTAGCGCTAATGTGGATGAATTACTCCCTATAGCCATGACCAATCTATCCCAAGAGTTTGGAAAAGAACATAATATGCTAACACATTTCTCCTCCTCAATGATTTTAATATCCATGGAAGATAACTGGATTATAATGGTATTAAACACATTTAAATGCCCAGTCACCAAACTTCCCTCACTCATCCTCAGAAAATACAACTTCTTACTAAGGAACAACTTATTTAGTTGGGATTTTGACTAGTACAAGCTCCCCAACTTGTCCCACAATTTCTTGGCTGAATATTCACTTGAGACATTGATCAGTATCGAATATGCAAGACAAAGTTGAATCGTGCTCCTTGCCCTTCTCTCTAGTTTCTCTCATTCTTCCCTCGGCATGCCTGTCAGAATGGTACCCGGACAAATTGTTTCCCATTGTTCTCGATCCACAAGGAGATCTTCAATTTTAAGCTTCCAAAGCTCAAAATTCCGGCCATTAAATTTTCCGATCTCTATCCTCGAGCTACTCACCATTCTTTAAGCACAATCCGTAAAGATTTCTAACTTACAACTCTTACTGTACTTAGGGTTTAGCTTAGATCCAAGGTTGTTAAACCAAGATATGATACCACATTTTAGGAAATGAGGAACACTTCCACACTAAACCTAACAGAAGAGAGGAAGAAAGATTTAATTGAGAAAGTAAATGATAAATCAAACACACAATACACAAATATTTTACCCTAGAAACCCAAACGGGAAAACCAACATTCCTTGAGCATTTTTCTCTCTTATTGTCTTATTCCTTCAGAATAAAAGTTTACATGCCTAACCATGGTCTACACCTAAGACACAATCGACATCATACCTTCTTTCCTTACATAAGAACAACCCTGTAGTCAACTCGACTTACATCTACATGACCAAAAATCTCTAAAATAATTTTTCTAAATATTATCATTTTCAACTTTACAACACGCCTTATTTATAAGATTTACAGTAGGAAAAACCCTAAAGAAAGGCACCCAAAAACAGTTACAGATCCTCACAAATCATTGGCTACAAATCCCATGAATCTCGGGATTCTTTTACAGTTGAATCTAAGTCAGTTTACCAGTCGATTACCAATCGACCTCCATTCAGTCTTAAGTCATTTTCCATGTGCCCGCCTGTCAGCCTCTTGTCTGTTGACCTCTTTGATTTGCTGTCGATTTCTTCGAATTTGACTTTACCCGATTGATCCACCTTGACCTTCAACTCGCTGTCGATTTCTTTGACTCTGACTTTGCCCGGTCAATCCACCTCGACCTCTGACTTGCTGTCGTTTTCTTCGATTTTCATTGCAAAGAATATAACAATCCAACAGAGAGCATTGCTATGATTATATACCTAACGTACAAGAACAAGATAATCAACATGGATGACAAGAGGCTCTCGGAAATTGCTTCAAACTTTATCCAAAACCATCAATGGCTCAAGTGGGGATGGCATAAAGATGCCAAATTTTGGCTAAATCATTGAGGAATAAAAGAAGAAGCCAACATGAGAATATTTAAAATATTACAAATATTATCACTTATAAATTTAAGGAGAATATGTGGTGTGATAAAGAATTAATGAATAAAAGGAAATTAAGATACTACAAGGAGGTGATCAACCCTAATTTAGAAGATCAAAATTACCTCTCAGTTTTGAAAAGTGCAAAGAAGAAAATCAACATTGCTAAAATAAGGATAGACTCTCACGAGTTACATAGTGAAAATGGGCATTGGACAACTCCCAAAAAACCATGGGATGAGAGAATCTATCGTCTTCGTGACACTAAGCAGGTAGAAAATGAAAAACACTTCCTCTTGGATTGCCTTGCCTATACCCATATTAGATCCCAATTTAAAAATATCTTCCACATTACTGACCTTCCTAACCTCCTAAGTCATCAAAATTATGGTGATCTTGGAATGCTTCTCTCTATGTTTTTTTAGCATAGAAATACAATTTTAAAGAAATTGAAGTAATCTCTTACCTTCTTAAGTTTCAATAGACCATTTAGTCTCAATGGACCACCACCACCACCATCATCGAGAGTTGACATATGAGTGTAATCTTATTCAATGTAACCTGCTCCATTAAATTCCATATTATACTGATGATCATGGTGATGATTAACGTCCACTAAGACCGAATTGGTCTATCTAACCGTAAGAGGATAAGCAATTACTTGCGATTCTTTAGAATTTTGTTTCTGTGCTTGAAAAGCATTAAGAGAAGCTTTCCAAAATCACCATAATTTTTTTGAATTAAGAAGTTAGGAAGGTTGGTGTTTTTGATAAATTTTAATTATTATTTTATTTTTATTATGATTTTTTAAAATAATTAATAATTTTTTTATTAATTTTTATTTTGTTTACATATAAATCCTTTTTATCATATCAAATCTTTATCTCTTTTGTTTATTTATTTAATTTTAATCAAAGTGATATATATATAGTTTAGATTGATGTTAAACTTGGATTTATCAAGTATCTAGAATGATCCAAATTTTTAAGGTATAAATTGTATTATTATTATTGTTTTACACAATAGATATAATTATTTTTAGATTAAACTAACTTTTTTTTTTTTTTAATNTTTCTTCTATTGAAAATATTGACCTAAATATAATAGAATTAAAAAATAGCATACAACAATTTTAAAAATAACTCATTATATATTATATATCAATATAAAATAATTTTTAGAAAATATAATATTTAATTATATAATTATTTAAGAAAATTAACTTTATTAAATATTAAATATATGATTATTTAAGAAAATTAACATTATTAAATAAAACTTATATAATAACATTTAGATGTCCTTGATAATGTTAACCAAACATCATAATATTTTGTGGTGGAAGAAACAATGAAACCTAACCAAACAATCGCGAGTATTTGAGGGCCATGGTTTCAAATCAGGTGTATATTATTTACGTAGGGATTAAATTACTTAATTTTTTTTTATAATAATTATGTAAAATACAATAATTATTTGAAATTAAGTTTAAAGTTTTAATAGAGTAATTTTTTTTTTTTAATTTTTAAATTATTTTACAAGCATCTAGGTCACACTTGATGAAGGAGAATCTCGGAATATAAACATTGGAGGGAGGTTGCTTACATGATCACCCACTTTATTTTGAATGATTTCAAAATATTTAATTTAATGGAAAATATTGTTTAAAATTTAAAGTCGATGGTACAAAACAATGAGAGTCATATTTGTTTCCTTTTTAATCATAAAACATTTATGATAGTTATTTTAATGTTTCTTACACGTGGTGATCAAAGGTTGAAAGAATGGCAGGTTAAGCCTCGTTGCGGTATTAATGCTGGGAAATCGAATGCTTCTCCTATGCCAAACATGCTTCAAAGATCCTGTCTATTGTTGTTGCTACCACAAAATAATAGTTTCTGAGTAGGAAATACAAGGAAAATGTTATGTCGGTCATGATCATTATCAACCACCACAATATTTTTTTTCCATCTGCGTTACTGTGGTATTAAACCCCTTCACCCACACCATAGTTTTTCACCTGGCAGTATCAAACCCATTCTTTTCTATTTCACCTTATAGTTGGCCATTTGAGCTAGATTTTCTCATATTTGTGATCATTGGGGCTCGCCACATTTGGCACTTTCTTGGGGCTAAGTGTATGGATGGTTCTCTTAGTGTGCCAATTGTGCAATTGTTGTGAGTGTCAGCAGTGAAGCCCCACCCACCATGCTCAACAAAAACCTTTCACGTGGCACAAAGATTTTATATTCTTTTAATGGCCCCATGAGAGCATTAAAATAATTAAAAAATAAATAAATACAAGAGTCAATCACCCTTAAAGTTTGACATGCTTTCACTACAATAGAAAAAGCAAATATTGCCTAAAATAGTGTCGGAATTTAGTGTATTTTACTCCATGAATCAGACACTTTTTTTGGCGCAAAATTGGGCGCAATATGGACTTTTTATAATTGTGTCAGATTTAGCGCCGGAATTAGTGCGAGATTTAGCACTAGAAAAATAATGCCAAGAATAGCGCCAGGTTTATCTCTAAGATTAGCACTAGGAATAGCGCCATGAATAGTGCTGGAATTAGCGCCAATTTTAGTGTCAAGTGTTGCTTCCAATTTTGCTTCTGATATGCCTTCCAATTTTTCTTCCATTTTTTCTTCTGGTTTGGCTTCTCGTTTTACGTCCATTTTTTCTTTTGATATGGCTTAGAATTTTGCTTCTAATTTGGCGCCAGGAATAGCACTAGGTGTTGCTTCCAGTTTTTCTTCTGATATGCCTTCCAATTTTGCTTCCATTTTGGCTTCCAGTTTTTCCTCTAATATGGCTTCCAATTTTGCTTCTAGTTTCACTTCTGGTTTGGCTTCTAGTTTTACATCTAGTTTTTCTTCCCGTTTTGCTTCTGGTTTGGTTTCCAGTTTTACTTCTGGTGTGGCTTCCAATTTTGCTTCCAATTTGACTTCCATTGTTGTTTCCTTTCTTGCTTCCAAAAATGCTTATTGTTTTGTTTACAATTATTAATTTAATATGTTTTATTTCAATTTAATTAGTTAAATATATCACGTCTCTTAAATAATTTATATGATTATACAGTAAGTCATATAAATGAATTTGAAATATTTTATAGGATAACATTTATAAACAATTTTTTAGGGAAACGGAAATCCATACAAATTAACAACATCATTATACTTATTAAATCTCCATCAAAATAGAATATACAATATCCAGTATATATAAAATAGCAAGATAATTATTATAACATGATCATCATCTATAATTAAAACAAGTGAGTCAAATATCTATAATTTAAGTGAATTTGACAACATCCATCATGAGCAGTAAATCAAAACCATCATACGTAATAAATATGCATTCAAAAATCATCAACCACTTCCAATATATAAAATTTGATGGGTCAATATTGATAAGATCATCATCATATATAACTAAACAAGTGAAAGTCAAATATATATGCCAGTAGATCAATATCATCTGAAAATGATACATGCCCAAAAATCGACATAAGTCAAAATGATACATCATGTACAAATGATATAAATATAAATAATAAATTATGTAAGACAAAATAATACAAGTCAATATGATACGTCATGTCCAAACGATATAAGTCAACATGAAACATGTCAAAATGATACAACTCAATAATATGGTACTGGAGGCTATGAAAATGATACATATGATAGAAACCATGAAAAGAGGCATTATAACAATATATAAAAAATGATCCATGATGTAGTCTATATGATCATGAATCTCACTGGATGCTACCAGTAACTGCCTCAACATCATCATCACCATCGTGATCATGATCATCATGATCGTCATCATTGTCATCTACATCAGCCACAACATCGTTGTCATCTGTATATGTGTCATCATGAACATCATCTTCCGTCTTAGCATCGGACCCAACATCATGATCTGGATCTATTTGTTGAGAATGATTCAGATCTTCTGGAAGATCCTTGTTCTGCAAAAACAAACATTTAGAATGAAAATTTATTATTTATTTCATGCAATAATTAATTTCTCTGTTATATATCTAATATTACAACACATGAAAGGAAATGATAATCCTATTACATCATATCAAAGTGCACATATGATAATAAAATATAAAATAAGTTACAGCTAAGATGTCATTCCAATGATGTAAAACATTCAACAATTCTAATAAACGTTAGTAAAGATCATAAAAAAAATGTTATGACTAGCCTTTCCTTGACATGCCATGCCTTGCATTGACATGCCTTGCCTTGACATGCCATGCCTTTCCTTACCTTGACATGCCATGCCTTGCCTTGACATGCCATGCCTAGCCTTTCCATGCCTTTTCTTGACAAGCCATGCATTTCCTTGACATGTCTTGCCTTTCCTTGACATACCATGCCTTGCCTTGACATGCCATGCCTTGCCTCGCCTTGACATGCCATGCCTTGCCTTGACATGCCTTAATTCCTTGCCTTGAAATACCTTTCCTTGACATGCCTTTCCTTGAATTGACAAGCCATTTCCTTTCCTTGACATGCCATGCCTTGCCTTGCCTTTATATGCCATGCCTTGACTTTACATGTCATGCCTAGCCTTGTCATGCCTTTCCTTGACAAGCCATGCCTTGCCTTGACATGGATTTCCTTTCCTTGTCATGCTTTGCCATGTGTTGTCATTCCTTACCATGACTTTCCTTTCCATGCATTCCCTTGCCTTGCCTTGTCATGCCTTTCCTTGACATGCCATGACTTGCCTTGACATTCCTTGCCATGCCTTGCCTTGCCTTGCCTTGCCCTGACATGCCTTGTCTTGCCATGCCTTTCCATGACATCCCTTTCCTTGAATTAAAATGTCTTTCCTTGAAATACCTTGCCTTGCATTGACATGCTTTGCCTTGACATGCCATGCCTTGCATTGAAATGCCTAGTGCCTAAAACCCAATTGGGCATATGGAGTTGTAGGGATTTTAAGAGGAATGGAATTTGTGGATCATGCGGGGTACATTTTTTTTTTATACAAGAATAACTTAATAGTGAATGCAGAATTGTGTGGATGGAAATTGACAATTTTTTAGGCCCTCTATAGGTGCTCTACTTATGCACATACTAGACAAAAAAGAGAGAATCTATCCCAAGTTCAAAGACACCATGCAACCTTTCAAAGAAATAATATGGTAAAATGATTCAAATATGGTAATAAAAACAACAAAGAGATGAATTGTTAGAACCTTATTCATTCCCTTTCCTCCATGACATTACAAAACATAAATTTATCTGATAGATTATGTTTATTTTTAGGATGGTTGGAGGTGTATAACTAGTTCCTAAAACCCAATTGGGCATATGGAGTCATAGGGATTAGTCATAGGGATTTTAAGCGGACTGAAAATTGTGGATGATGTGGGGTAAGTTTGTTGTTTACTTAAGAAGAATTTAATAGTGAATGCAGAATTGTGTGGCTGGAAATTGACAGTTTTGTAGGCCCTCTATAGGTTCTCTGCTTCTGCACATACTAGATAACAAAAATATATTCTATCCCAAGTTCAAAGACACCATGAAATCTTTCAAAGAAATAATATCGTACAATGTTTCAAATCTGGAAATAAAAATAGAAAAGAGATGAATTTTTAGCACCTTATTCATTCCCTTTCTTCCATGACATTGAAGCCCTAACATGAAGTCCTTCTTGTCACAAATTTTAACAGGAAATTCCAATACATAAATTCAGCAACAACCTGAAATATGAAAAGCCACACACATTTAGATAACCTTCATTCACATAACCTTCAAAAGCAACATAGGAAAGGGCCAAGCATGAGTTTTTTTTATCAATTCTCAATCAACCATTACAAGGTGAGTGAGTCTCTATTATATAGATCTAGGGCTCAAATCCCTCTCCAAATAAAAATAATAATATCCAAAGCTAGATCCATGATCTCTCCTAGAAGTACATAAAAAATAATATCCATCTAACAACCTCTAATACAATTCAACGACCCTAGAAAAAGTAAAACAAAAATATAGATGACCAATAAAGTGGAGATGCCACTTGTCCAAGTCATGTGCATGATGCCTCCATAGTTCAATCAATTTTGACCAAGTAAATGCTCCTTAAAGTCGCATGTGTGCCCTTATCCTAGGTGATGGCCCTCAATAATACATCAAACCAAGTGCCCAAATACCAAAGTGAGGGAGTAATCCAATAGAATAGTGGGTAAATGATCACCCAATAACAACCATATGCTCAAAACAAAAAAAAAACTCCAAAGCATAAAATGTGCGTAAGAGGAAGCACTCAATCAAACTGACAATGAAACATCATGAATAATCCATCAATGAAGTAGAAATATAGCATCCAACTAAATATCTCCTCAAACAAGCCAATCAGGGAACAAATATCCTTGGTAAGGTGCTCTAGGGGCATAACAATAAGCAAAACAAATGTGCAAATGGATAGCCCTCCTCAAGACACCTCAACACCCACCAAAGTGGTCAACAGATTAACCGTCACAAGGGAAGTGTCATGGAGAGTGTCGAAGAGAGTATGCACAAGCAAAATGTTGCTCAGTAAGCCATAAATATCCATCAAATAATGTTTTATATATCTCTGTCATGTATGAATATAAAACCAACGAATGATAATCACTAATATCTATGCACTCAAATGACATGAGATGGCTTAAAACCATTAAACTCCAATGAGGGTTTCTTGGGAAGGGTCTTCAATCTAGCTCAAAATCCTCATATCACTTTCAAGAAAAGACTTTACTATTTTTTGTAGCCTATATGGAAAAGTTTTGTACCTTAGACAACTAGTTGGTAGATGTATTAGATCTTTTTTCTTATGCTTGTGGTGGCTACTCTAAGCAGTTGAGTTTTTTTTTAAATGTTTCGTACATATGTTTTATTAATAGACATAACTTTATAAGGAATCATTTTATTAAAAAAAAAACTACCTTTGTATATTAAAATTCTATCAAGATGACAATTCACAAATCAGCCTAGCCATGCGACTTCTTTCATCTTTGATAATTACATTACATGATTGATTACTAGGTCATATTGTATTCCTATGGCTAAGACAATATTTATATGTATGTATACTTTGTATCACTAACATAAATAAATATATGACAAGTTATCGAATATAAAATCATGATCGTTGTTCACATATAAGGTAGGAATTCTTTTACATATTTAATTTGTAGTAGATTTCTATGTGATCCCAAAAATGAAGTTACCTTCTCACTCTTTTGCAATTGAAAATAATCCATACCACTCATATTTTCATGGGGAAAACATTGATGCTCTTGATCCAAGTTTAAAACTAAAGAAGAGGAAGAGCCTAGCAACTCTGATGAGGAAATACAAAACTAGCATATAATCCTTTGTATAAAGAAATAACCCAAAAAGTCCAATCAAATACGAACTAATATATTACAATAAGAAAAATAAGAGCAACATATAAATCTAAAGACCTCCCTCTGGTATTTAAGTAGTTTGGTTCAGTTCCTTGTGGGATGCAATGCCATTGATCATTGGATCGATCTCTTAATCGAAATGGACTTGGGGGGTATATATTCTAGGGTACTTCCGTATTCTCCTTCCTTCCATAAAGAGAGAAAAACCAGGCAGTAACCTAGCCTAAACTGTATTCAATATAAGTAAGAGGTGGTCATCCTCATCACTATGGGTTGGTAATCCTCTCTAGTTGTAGGGCTCCCAATCCTAGCATACGAAGCAGGCTCAATGAATGTGATGCTAGATGGTCAATGATTTTCTAATTGCCTTAGCTTTCTAAGTTTCTTCTCCATCCCTCTTGAATTTATATGTACTTTTTGAGCTTCTCTAATGTCTCTCCATGCAAATGGGTGATAATTCAGTTCAGAGCATTCATTTTTCCTTGTGGACTAACTCACTTATCAGTTATTTGGACATATTGTCCTCATTCTTTCCATGTAATGTTGGCTCTGACTATCTACAAGTTCTTAACTACACTTGTGTGTTGTGCCACTAACATAATCTTGTGAATTTGATTCCTAAGTTGCCACAAGTGAATGTAAGGGAATTTTTTCTAAAAAAGGGAAAGGAGCTTGGAATTATGTTATGTGCAAGTGTTACATTATCTTTTCAGATATTGAAGGATATATGTTTTTGGTTTAATTCTTGGCAGGAGGGAATTCCTCATTGGCAAGGGCAATTGGAATTACCATTTTTCATTCACTAGTCATGCAATCAGTTCATATTCTAGAGCATTCTTGGAAAACTCATAAAGGATATAGGCATTCTCCTTTGATGCTTCTGTATACTTTTCCTCTACTCAAGAAACCATTAAAACTTGTCTTGCATCAATATAAATAACCCCAACAAGACTCTGAGATTTCAAAATACAGGGATCACATTAGTTTTCGAACCAAAGTGGGAAAGATGGTGTAATTGAAGAGATCTGGTGGAATAGTATCATTAAAAAAAAAAAAAAAGTTTTATGTCTCCACAGCTTGAGGAGAGAAAGAGGTTTTTTATTTTTATTTTTTTTCTCTTTAATATCTGAGGTCTTGATCCATCCACAAAAAATTCATACTCTTCATACTTTTCTAACCTAGGGTTGTTGTGCATGCCACATTTGGAACAAAATGGGAACAAAATGATTGGTTCAAGTGGATCATCTTCTTTAGGTTCTATGGAGCCTCCTTTTCCTGTAACATATAACATTCTCACCCAACAGGGCACTGCAAGAATTCGTTGGTAGTCATGATAGTAAACCAGGTTTTGTTTCAACATGGCATGCTCCTCCAAGATATACTACTTATAGAATGTTAATGCTTTATTGTGAAAGGTGTTATACTTCAGAATGCCTGGAGCTTACAAGGGTGACATTGGTGGATAAGGAAGGAAAGGTTGTTCTTAATAAATTGGTCAAACCTTCAAAATCCACATAACAGGGAGACTCAACAGCCTGGAAATGGTCTCAACAGTATTGAAGATACAAGAGCTGCAATGGATCTAGCATCACTAAAAAATCAGAATGTGCCAGAATTTGGGAATCCTCCTTGTGTTTCTTATAAAAAAATTAGCTCCACTGTCAATTTGTTACAGCCAAAGATGTTTACTTATTGATCAAAAGGAAGTTTTACAATGTTATTCCCTTGGCCCATGTAATTCCATCTCATCTATGTCAGATAATGAATCCATGATAAGAAGATCTATAAACAAAGATATATTATCGTTCCTTTTATCAGGTGCAAGTACTCAATAATTCTTTGTTAGTAAAGAAATTTGGAGCACAGTTCCACATGGTGCAGGGATTGAAATTTCAAGGTCGATGAGTTAAAAGGGATTGAGAAATCAAAAAATATGTCCAAGGTCCCTGGCAGACGTTCGAGTGCCAGAGGGATGACATCTCATTTTCTGAAATGGAAGGCAATCCTGATGCTAACAAGTGTTGAATAAATGGTTGTTATACAATCAAAGAGGTTGAATAATACAGAGAAAAAAATGACTTAGACAATACTGAATATTCAAACTCTTGATATTCTGTAAAAAAATGTCCACTTGATGCCTTTGTGGTAATGCTATTGGGAGCATTCATTATCACGAGATATGAAGAATGCAAAAAAGGAAATATTTGGAATGGTCATGTCCATCCTAAAGTTCAAGACTATAGAAGAAGCGATGGAAAAAGGAGACAGAATAATCTATGGTTTGGAAGTTGGAATAATTACTAAGATTACATATGCGACTAATATACTTGCTATATCTCTTTGTATTGTAGTGATATGAATAAATTGTTACTTTTCAAGGTAGCTCAAAGGGAAAGGTTTGGGAAACAAAATATCCAATCAAGAAGAATCTCTTTGAGACAAGGGAATTAGTCATGTATATAATGCATGAATAGATTCACATTTTTATAATGCTATTCCAGAGGATGGTAATCAGATATCGAACAAATACTGTTGCAAATGACAGAATGAATACAAAATACAATTACTCAAAATGGTAAACTATTGGCAGTAAAACATTTTCAAAAATTACTTGAGGGAATAATAAGCGATGCCTTTCCTTAAGAGAAAAACAAGCCCATTCCATTTGATAAGGTTAAAATATTTAAAGAAATGAGGGCTATGGACATCCAATACATGTGGAAACTATGATAAGTCAATTGTTTAAACAATAGGGGCAATGATATATCACAATTTTGCTATGCCTATAAGTATTGATTGGTAAAACTTATTGAGGGAAGGGAATGTATACAAATCGCTTAGTCTTGGAGAAATGAGACAACTAGCATATTATAACAACTCAAACCACCTCAAGCTAGCCTTAGCATTATTTTTATTTTTCGAATTCAATTACACAAACAAGGGCATACATATAGCATTGAAGAAGAATAAAAGGGGGCCTGCAGGACTTAGAAAGGGTTGGAGTTTTATTGTAGCAGAGGGATGCAGGTTCTAAGAGCTCATAGGACCAATATTTTTGTAGTATATCAGAAAACCTACCAAGGCATGCACAACAACCCTATTGGCATGCACACCAACCCTATTGGCATGCACAACAACCCTTATATAGTACACAATTTGTTTCAAATTTAACTAGTAAAGAATAATGATAAATCTTCAACCAAAAATAGATCAACCCGTAATGGATAAATATTTTCTCAAACTTGTGCCTCCTTTTAGAAAATATCCCATCTAAAATGACCATTTTTTTTTACTTTAACAAATTTTACAGGTTTTAGTCTCTTATTTTAATATTTATATAAGGTTTTCCAAGGCTTTAGTTTTAACCCTGAAAATTACTAGAATCCTTCAATAAAGTTACAATTTTCCAAACAAATTCAGTTTTCCCTAAATATATCATTCACCATAAGTATCTCCACAACTTCATTCAGACCCATATTCATCACTTCAAGCTGTGAGGGAACTCAAATAGATATCCAACATCAAATAACATATCATCACAAAACAATTTGACTAGTGGAGCCTTGTTTCACTAGTGGGATCAACATGAGATTAAGCCATCCACCAGACTTCCATTATTTTTGTTGTTTGCCCTACACAAATGGTATGTCTCAAAAACTTCTGAGAACATATGTAGATGTATAGTTACTAGGTAGAGGGGCTAGCCTAACAATACCAGTTTCCACAAATATAGAAAAAGAGCCACTCTCTCTCAAACAATCTGAATGAACCACCAAAATAATGTCTCTCAATGAAATCAAAGTCATAAGGTGAGGAAATAGAGAAAATATATAGCTAGTAGGAATATCTAGATCATTTTTCTTACACCAAAAATCGGAGGAGTCCTTCCATTGACAATACAAAAGTTTGAATGATGTTTATGTCCAAAAAGCTCCAGGATTGTTTACAAAGATCTTTTCTAAGGGATTTTCAATCGTGTGTAGATGGAATTCAATGGGCATGAAGGAAAAAGAAGAAAAGATGAAGTGCAACTGCTGAAGGTGTTTGATTATGCTTGAAATAGAGGACTATTTTAGTATAATCAAGAATGGAAACATCAAAGGAATTTTAAATTATATGTTTTTTCGTGGATCATAAAGCCATGGAATCACAGACCAGTGATGTCAATGGAAAAAAAATGATGTACACGAAGCACATATTTTTGTGGGACTTTGTATTTATCTTCTCAAACAAGGATATAACATTACAGTCCTAACAATGCATTGGGTAGATGCATGACCTACAAAATTGCACTGTCTCCTCAATTGAGAAACTCCTTCATGCATGAGGCAGGTGATATGCTATGATTATAAAAGACATATTAAGCAGTCATCCCAGGGGAAGAAATGAAATGGCATGAAGATTGAAGAAAAAGTTTCATATAAGGATTTAATTGCAAATGGTGGCAATGGATTCACAATCGTAGATGACAAATCAGATAATCATGTTTAAAATTCAGAGGGTGTGATGATTAGTGTGTGAGGGTGTGATGCTTGATTTCTCCTCTATAATAGCTTCTAATGCACGTCTAGCTACATTGATTATACTTTATCTGATTTAAAATTAACCATTGAAAAGGGAACACTATCAATTGCCCAAGACAATAAATCAAATGACATGTGGTAGAGAACCAACAACAAGAGTTGAATAATAGATTCCTAGTGTTAGTCCCTAAAGTTGCACTTGACTATGAGAGGGAAAGCTAGGGCATCATCGGTTTATTGCAAAGTGTTTTGAAGGTTTTTATGGTTTGTTTTGAATGAGGTGGTTGAAAACTGGTTCAAAGGTTATAAAATAAACAAGAAAATCAGAATAAGAACAAAAGATATCCCATTGATTGGTTAAAATGTAGTCACATAGATATATTAGACCAATAGGAAAAAGAGAGAATGAAGCCTTCAATTTGTCAACTTCACATAAATTCTTGTCTTAGAATATCATAAAGAAACAAGACCATCAGCTTGAAATCAAAACTTGAAAATAATTCCCACAACAATTTCTTTATTGTATTGATTAACAATCAAGAAACAAATGCATTGCAGCTTGAATAATGAACTCAAGCATGAAGAAAGAAAAACATAGTAGAAAAGAGTGCCTAACCATCCATATGCCTTTGCTATTAAGTGTCAAATAGAACATAAATGCCTTACAAGGAGTTTCACAAAACAAGTCCTCTGGATCTCCAATTTTTCGACCATAACAAAGTCTTTCCTCTGCCTATTTAAACTATCCACAAAACCCTTGATCCTATTTTCTAGAATATTCTTAATGACTAGATATAGATAGCATCTATCTATTAGGGGGGTTAGCTGAAAAAGAGCGTTTACATTCCAAAAATAGATCATTGCTCAACAACTTAATATCATATGATCTTGCCAGCATTACATTCGATTCTATAAAACAAGGATTAGTTTGATCTAGTCATACATTTTGAGGTCTTTGTATTTCACTGGCCAAAACGAGTAGACACTGCCATATTTCCTGGAAAACATCAAAATTATGATTGTAACAATCATCGTGAAACTTTTAGGGTAATATAACAACAGTAACTTTGGTAGTTTTTTGTTTAAGCTTTGTGGTAAGAACGACAATATGCCAATAGAGTCTGAAGTTGATTTCTCTGATTTCTTTGAGAAATGCCCTTTGATCTTTTTTCTTCTTCTTGAAACCTTGAATTCTTTCTTGCTGACGAGCACTCCATTGTTCTATATGACTCTTTTCTCTTTTCAACTTCTCATTGTCTTTTGGAGTTCCTTGATCCTTTCTCTATCAGTTCTGACTTTGACCTTGAATTCGGGGAACTCTTCAAAAGGTGCAGGCTCATTCAGATTTATGGCAACCTTGGGTTCTCTCAATTTAACTTGGTATTTAGAAACCAATTATGAGCTGTGTTCTTCATCAGAACTTGCTGAATCCATGGCTTCTGGCATATCTGATATGTGATCAGAATCTATAAGGTAACCCTTATTATTTTTAGGGATTTCATTGATACCTTTAGCAATTTCTTTAGCTTTTGCCAATCTAGTTGTAGCTCTTGTGATAGGTCCTGTAGATGATGAAACAATATGTTTACCTCTTTTTGTTGGTTTCTTATGCAATGGAGGTCTTTTTTCTTTTTTCCTAGTACCTGCTTCAACATCTTCAGAGTGATCTTCTATAACTATGGCGTTTTCTTATTTGATTGAGGGATTGAACATGGCTTTGGACTTCAATCTGTATTTGTTGGCAACCCTAGTAGAATTCCTTCTAGGGTTTTGAGACACAGGAACACCTTTATTCTTTGTCCTTTTGACTGTAGCGCTCCTTTTACTGGTGGATGGTAGTTCATGCTTGGCTGTAGTTTGAATATCAAAATCGTCATCTAAATCTTCTTCCCCTTTAACATCTTCCTCAGAAAACATTTCGATTTCTGGATCCAACTTTGGTATTTTACCTCTGCTATTCCTCGTCACCCTGAAAACATGCATTTCGTTTTTGATAGGGGTTTCATCAATTGAAATATTTTGTTTCTGTGTGACATTCCTTTTTCCTTTTTTTTGTTTGTTGGACTGTGGGTTAGGGTTTAAAGATTGCATGAGCTAGCTCCAGGGTTTTTGTATTTCTCTCAAAGCAGACACAACTAAAGTCTTAATTAAGACTTGATGAAATGGGTTACTCTTTGCATTGGAGGAGAGTGACTGCACTCTTTTTGACATCTTTGTCAAGCTTTTGAGTAGAAAGTAAGGCATATTTAAAGGATAATCGCCATTTAGATGCATTAATAACCTAATGTGGTAGATATAGATTAGTGAGAATCTACCTTTGCAGGTGATATACCTATGGATAACGATCAGAGCAGTGTGCCATTCTGGTCTGATCCAGCTGTGAGGAATTCCCTTTCTCCAATTTGGATTTTTCTTATCTGGAAGCAAGAATTGATTAACAAATTCTGTAACCACATGCTCCTTCTTCCACCATCCTTCTCCTCCAACCACCAATCTGCAAGCTTTGGCAATTGTCTGTTCTGTCACCAGCATCAGTAACTTCCCGATCTCCACTTTGTAACCATCAAAGTTCAGTGAAAAATCCATAGAGACCTGTTCATTGTGACCTTGGAAATTGTTAAGGAATTCGAACCAACCAACATCTTTGAACCTTTGAGCCATATGAGGATAAGCTTTGAGGAGTTCAGCACCCTCGGGTTCTAATCTGACCACTTGTCCACTCCTCTTAGGCACCATCGAAACATGCTTCTACAACTGGCACTATTAGGATTCTGAATATGCTACCTGCAATCGGTTAATATATAACCGTTCTCCTGAGAAAACATCTTAAAATTCAGCAAAAACATAATGATGAGTGACTGTTTCAAATCATAATCTTTGGGAATGGAACGGTTTGAAAAGAGTCCTTTATGGGTACAGAGCAGTCCAATCATGTAAAGGTTTGAATCATCAAATGATTCGAGAGCCATCGTGGGACACATGCGAACTCTTAGTCCTCGATCTGGGTAATCATAACAGAATATGGGTGGCGGGTGCATATTAAGGCATGATTATATTTGCGCTACATGAATAATGTTATTCTAGTAGTGCTTTTAATGACTTAGCATAATTTGAATTTGTAAAGTTCAAATAGACATATGAAGTGACACATCATTCAAAACCATGTTTTAAAACTCCAAACTTAAAGAAATTATCCAAAAAACTAAAACACAAACCATAACAAGCTGAAAACAAAGATTAAAATTAAACGAAAGCAAACAATGAAGTGCAGGTAGGGAGGGTTTAGGATTAGAGTTTCTCACTAAATCAAAAGAAGAATTAGAGACTAACACTGGCTCCTTCTGGGGATGATGCTCTCCCTGTGAAGCATCAAGAACAAGCAGACCAATGTGCCTTTCCGTTCTATCCATCTGTGCAACTTGACCCTGCAAATCTTCAACTTTGCAAACATCCACAATTTTTCTATGCCTAATCTGTTGGGCTTGTGGAGTCATTCAGTATCATTCAAATCTGGCCCAAAATTCTGTAAATTTGCTCCTCATTTGAAGCCAAACTACCCCTGCTAATAGTGCCTTATATACATGGGGCATGGAGTCTTTATTTCAAAACTGAAACCAATTTTTCTGCTGCAAATTAACAGACTGAAAAGAATCTCATACTTGATGGTGAGCTTAATCTTCTATTTATTCCTACTTCTAACCAGTAAAAACTGGTTCATCATGTGAAATCATCTTCCAATGAAGCCATGATAATATCAAACCATTTACCAAAGCTCTTTCAACCTAGATAGAAATCAAAGAAGAATTCTTTATGTGTAACAGAACTTTAATTTGTAATACATACCTACAACCATCTTCTGATTTAATTCCAAAAATAGCAAGGCTGAAATATTCTGAGAAACATAACTCCATATAAATGGATACTGGATCATAGAACGAAGTAGATTGATAACTAAAAATGGTTACCTCTGCTTGCTTCTCGATACTGCCATATACTGGTTCCAACTGTTCATGACTAATGTGTTGGTTGTTTTCATAAATCTGTTGCTCAGCTTCTATCACCATAAATATAACAGGTTGTTCATAACCTTCATCAATATTGTTATGTGTATTAGATTTATCAACAATATGTTGAGGAAATACTTGTTCTTTATATGCATCATAAACATGAACTTTTTCATTCAAATCAAAAACAACATGTGCATCAGAGATGAGATCAAATGTGTCTACTACTATGCAATCTTTGTCCCTGTCATCAATTGAATCTTGATGATCTTCCTCAACAACATAATTTTCGTCCTTATCATCAGAAGAAATTTTTTCTTTATGTTGAATATGCTTCTCAAATATATCACAACAATTTTCAAAAAGACTTTCAACTGAAAATTTTTCTTTACAAAATATATTGAAAGCATTATGAAAACTTTTTAAAGAGTTGATACTGGCGGTTGGAAGAGATATGCACCAGTCCAGGGCTGCTCCCTTCAATGAGTATATGAAAATCTTGATCTGAACATCCTCGTGCACAATATGACGTTCACGAATAAACTCATGGAAATCTAGCAGATGTTTAGCCGGTACCTCCCAATATTCTCCTTTAAATGTAGGAAGGGAACCTTCCCATTCACCTATGCTAAGCATTGAGTTTGGAAAACCAACTACATCTGAAAAGTCACAAAAGGCCAACCTTTGAGCCAAAATGGCTTCCATACTTAAATCCCCAGTGGAGTCGCCTATTAATCCTTAGACAGTGGAGTCGCCATGGTGAAAGATATGCAGTCATGTATCTGCCCTCTTCCTGTTCACCATCAAGAAGCAAATATCATCGTTGTCGTTCTCCCAGGAAATATATCTTCGTTGCTTCGTCCCTGGAAACGACGCCAAAAGATGTTAGTCCCTAAATTTGCACTTGACTGTGAGAGGGCAAGCTAGGGCATCATCGGTTTATTGCAAAGTGTTTTGAAGGTTTTTATGGTTTGGTTTTGAATGAGGTGGTTGAAAACTAGTTCAAAGGTTATAAAATAAACAAGAAAATCAGAATAAGAATAGAAGATATCCCATTGACTGGTTAAAAGGTAGTCACATAGATAGATTAGACCAATAGGAAAAAGAGAGAATGAAGCCTTCAATTTGTCAACTTCACATAAATTCTTGTCTCAGAATATCATAAAGAAACAAGACCATCAGCTTGAAATCAAAACTTGAAAATAATTCCCACAACAAATTCTTTACTGCATTAATTAACAATCAAGAAACAAATGCATTGCAGTCTGAATAATGAACTCAAGCATGAAGAAAGAAAAACATAGTAGAAAAGAGTGTTTAACCACCCATATGCCTTTGCTATTAAGTGTCAAATAGAACATAAATGCTTTATAAGGAGTTTCACAAAACAAGTCCTCTGGATCTCCAATTTTTTGACCATAACAGAGTCTTTCCTTTGCCTATTTAAACTATCCACAAAACCCTTGATCCTATTTTCTAGAATGTTCTTAATGACTAGATCTAGATAGCATCTATCTATTAGGGGGGTTAGCTGGAAAAAAGAGTTTACATTCCAAAAATAGATCATTTCTCAACAACTTAATATCGTATGATCTTGCCAGCATTACATTCGATTCTATAAAACAGGGATTAGTTTGATCTAGTCATACATTTCTAGGTCTTTTTATTTCGCTGGCCAAAACGAGTACACACTGCCATATTTTCTGGAAAACATCAAAATTATGATTGTAACAATCATCGTGAAACTTTTAGGGTATGATAACAGCAATAGCTTTAGCAGTTTTCTGTTTAATCTTTGTGGTAAACACGACATTATTCCAATAGAGTCTGAAGTTGATTTCTCTGATTTTGTTGAGCAATGCCCTTTGCTCTTTTTTCTTCTTCTTGAAACTTTGAATTCTTTCTTGCTGACGAGCACTCCATTGTTCTATATGAGTCTTTCTCTTTTCAATTGTCTCACTGTCTTCTGGAGTTCCTTGATCCTTTCTCTATCAGTTCTGACTTTGACCTTGAATTCGAGGAACTCTTCAAAAGGTGCAGGCTCATTCAGATTTATGGCAACCTTGGGTTCTCTCAATTTAACTTGGTATTTAGAAACCAATTCTGAGTTGTGTTCTTCATCAGAACTTGTTGAATCCATGGCTTTTGGCATATTTGATATGTGATCTGAACCTATAAGGTAACCCTTATTATTTTAATGGATTTCACTGATACCTTTAACAATTTCTTTAGCTTTTTCCAATCTGGTTGTAACTCTTGTGATAGGTCCTGTAGATGATGAAACAATATGTTTACCTCTTTTTGCTGGTTTCTTATGCAATGGAGGTCTTTTTTCTTTTTTCCTAGTACCTTCTTTAACATCTTTAGAGTGATCTTCTATAACTATGACGTTTTCTTCTTTGATTGAGGGATTGAACATGGCTTTGGACTTCAATCTGTATTTGTTGGTAACCCTAGTAGAATTCCTTCTAGGGTTTTGAGACATAGGAACACCTTTATTCTTTGTCCTTTTGACTGCAGCTCCCCTTTAACTGGTGGATGGTAGTTCATGCTTGGCTGTAGTTTGAATATCAAAATATTTGTCTGAATCTTCTTCCCCTTTAGCATCTTCCTCAGAAAACATTTCTATTTCTGGATCCAACTTTGGTCTTTTACCTCTGCTATTCCTCGTCACCCTGACAACAAGCATTTCTTTTTTGATAGGGGTTTCATCAATTGAAATATTTTGTTTCTGTGTGACATTCCTTTTTCCTTTCTTCTGTTTGTTGGACTGTGGGTTAGGGTTTAAAGATTGCATGAGCCAGCTCCAGGGTTTTTGTATTTCTCTCAAAGAAGACACAACTAAAGTCTTAATTAAGACTTGATGAAACAGGCTACTCTTTGCATTGGAGGAGAGTGACTGCACTCTTTTTGACATCTTTTTCAAGCTTTTGAGTAGAAATTAAGGCAGATTTAAAGGATAATCGTCATTTAGATGCATTAATAACCTAATGTGGTAGATATAGATTGGTGAGAATCTACCTTCGCAGGTGATATACCTATGGATAACGATCAGAGCAATGTGCCATTCTGGTCTGATCCAGCTATGAGGAACTCCTTTTCTCCAATTTGGATTTTTCTTATCTGGAAGCAAGAATTGATTAACAAATTATGTAACCACATGCTCCTTCTTCCACCATCCTTCTCCTCCAACCACCAATCTGCAAGCTTTGGCAATTATCTGTTCTGTCACCAGCATCAACAGCTTCCTGATCTCCACTTTGTAACCATCAAAGTTCAGTGCAAACTCCATAGAGGCCTATTCGTCATGACCTTGGAAAGAGTTAAGGAATTTGAACCAACCAACATCTCTGAACCTTTGATCCATCTGAGGATAAGCTTCGAGGATTTCAGCACCCTCGGGTTCTAATATGACCACTTGTCCACTCCTCTTAGGCGCCATTGAAACACGTTGCTACAATTGGCACTGCTCGGATTCTGAATATGCTACCTGCAATCGGTTAATATATAACCGTTCTCCTGAGAAAACATCTGCGCTTAAAATTCAGCAAAAAAATAATGATGAGTGACTGTTTCAAATCATAATCTTTGTGAATGGGACGGTTTGAAAAGATTCCTTTGCGGGTACAAAGCAATATGATCATGTAAAGGTTTGAATCATCAAATGATTTGAGAGCCATCGTGGGACACATGCGAACTCTTAGTCCTCGATCTGGGTAATCATAATGAAATCTAGGTGGTGGGCGCATATTAAGGCATGGTTATATTTGTGCTACGGGAATAATGTTATTCCAGTAGCGCTTTTAATGACTTAGCATAATTTGAATTTGTAAAGTTCAAACAAACATATGAAGTGACACATCATTCAAAACCATGTTTTAAAACTCCAAACTTAAAGAAATTATCCAAAAAACTAAAACGCAAACCATAACAAGCTGAAAACAAAGATTAAAATTAAATGAAAGCAAACAATGAAATACAGGTAGAGAGGGTTTAGGATTAGAGTTTCTCACTAAATCAAAAGAATAATTAGAGACTAACACCTAGTCAAAGAGATATGTGGCAATCAAATTTTGATCTTTTAGGAGCATAATCAACATTTGAACCTTTCACAAAGATAGATGGCAGATATATTCTTGATTTTTAAGTATCCAAACAATCAAATTTAGATTTCAAGGAGCATATTATGGTCATGAAATCAACAAGTTAGAGATCAAAGCTTCCATTTAGAGGCACATTCTAGCAGATGGGGTACAAATGGAAATCAACAGGTAGTTCCAAATTCAAGCAGTTATGACTTGCAAGCTCCATTAACTCGAAACTTTTGCAACCAACTTCACTTTTGATTTTTGTTTTTGTTAGACTTTGTTGTCATATTGAATATTTTATTTTTATTTTTGCAAAATATATTTTTATTTAAAATAGGTCTTGTGATTTTCCGATTTATTGAGCAATTTGTAATAGAAGAAGGGTTGGAATTTCAGAGAAAAAACTTATTGTAACTGTGTACATTTTGGATATTAATAAAAGATCTCTTGGACAAGAAGTACCAGGGTTTTTGTTTCAAAGATTCATCTTTCAACATTTGTGGTCTATTTCTTAGTGTTGTGTTATTTCTCTGTTCTTCATTGAGTGTTTAAGCTTCTTATCTAAATCAATAGGTAGATGTAGAATTCATGTGACAATTCTCTATATCTCATATTCATATATTCACCTTTCAGCTGATGAGTTTATACAAAATTCCTCATTATGATGCTTTGTTTTAAGCTCTGAGTGTATTCCTCTTTCATCCTTTCATGCTATAAATGATTAGAAGTCTAGAAGATTGTTGATTACATGTCTTTGAAGTCAAATACCCTCCTATACCAAGCTCCAAATATTTTTAACATATTTTCCAATGACTCCATGCCCAATGGTGATCTCTTGATCCATCCACGTCTTTAAAATATGTACTTACATATGATCTAGCCACTGTGCCCAATTTGACAGCTTGCCATTCTTGATTGAGATGTAAAGAGAGAGCCCTCTCTGGATTTGAAGGGATATATTTTTATCCTAAAGTGGTTTTGAGATTACCTGTATGATTTTCCTCCTTAGCCAAGGCAATTTACGGAGTGATAACACACATTACAAGAGACTCTTAGAGATAAGACATAACCATTGTCCACAATTAGTCAATTACTTGGTGTAGAGCCTACATAATAAGGGATATAGAAAAATACAAGGACAAAGCTAATCTTGGCCTTAGCCGCCTTATGTAGCGAATGATTTATTTTACGTATGAATGCACCAAACTATTATGTGTTGTGCTCTAGATTGAAATAAGGAAGGAGAGTATTTGAAAAGTAATGGCCATGAAAAAAGACCTAGAGAAGACAAGAAACCAAACATTCAAACAACATCCATAAACAACTCAAGAAACCACAAGATTTACCGTCATGCCACCTGAGGCTCACAAGGAATCCTTTGATCTTTTTCTAAAGCATAAAGTAAGGGAATAAATCAACAATTAAAGAACAAGAATGACAAGAATACAATAAATGAAAAGAGAAACCCCTTAATAGAAATAGTAAGGCCTTTCCAAACCTTACTAATTAGGATGTGATGGAATGTGCGACAAAATATTTGAGCATGCAGGATTGACCACCATTTCTACTGTTCCAAGGACCTGGAACAAAGATGAACTAGTACGGTTTAGGGAGGATGATACAACTTAGCACAAAGAATGGATGGAATCCTTTTGATTGGACTATGTAAAGTTCAAACCTTATTCCTATGAATGGAAAGAAAGGAATTATATTTTATCACCCACCTTGTCTATAGGTTAATGCATAATAGAATATCTGGTCTCTCACTTGACACTTGGATGTTTCGCATGTATAATGCCCACCAAGATGTCATGTATTCCAAATTCATATTGTTGATGATGTAAGACAACACATTTTTCCCATGCTCCTCATTTAAATGAAACATAACTTGCATATGCACATTCCACACCAACCTAAACACAAACAAATTTGGTATATGTCAGAGCTTAACTTCATGGACATGCAACGCAAATTTTTCAAAGTCTTCCTAGAACCCAATTTTTCAAGTAGAAAATGGTACATGGAAGACCTGCAACATAGAGCTACCTAACTTCAATATTGTTATTGATGTTGTTGTTGAGAAGCAACACAATCCTCAATCTTTGTTTCTTCTCGGTTTCATGAGGCATGCAACAATAGAGATATCTTTCTTAATGAGGGATTATTCTATGTTATAACCCCACCCATACCTAGTTCTTCCATTGTATTTACACATGCATTTGCAATTGTCTTATGGCCATAATGCATTGTGGAAGAGAAAGTTGCACACAAACCAAAGTGGTAATGAGAGAAAACATGTCAATGGCTATATAAATTCTCTTCTTAACTAGATGGTGGCTACCTTGTATGTGAATTCCAAACATGACATTTTTTGGGAATTTCAAAAAGTGTATAAATTAATCTTGGTAGAGATGTATAGGCAGTGCTTTAAATGCCATATGATAGTGTTCCAACATAGGAAAACTGTACATTTTCATGAATATAGTTTCCAGTTGGTCACTTGTTGGGTAGGTTGTCGTTGGATTCCTTGAATTTTTTTGTTTCCATGCTCTGGCCCTTCCTCTACATTGAAGACCACGCCTCTACGATGATTTCCATTCTTCTCCATGTTGTTACACCATATTTCCAACAATAATTAATAGTGAGTGTTTGTTACTCCAACCTCTAGTAAAGATGATGTTTCCTTTCATGGTATGTTATTGTCAAGTATTGGGCATTGAAGTGACCCTCTCTCCACTTGAGAACTCACTTGATGATTGTTTCCTTTCGCCTAGACAACTATTCATAAAATTCAGAGAGAGTGCATAGAGTAGTTGAAATGTTTTCACACATTAATAGAAAAAATATGGATTCTTGTATTATTTTTTTGCAAATGTAGTGACTAGGGCATGGTGGTTGTCTTATATATTTGATCACCTTGAGTTTGGGCATGAGCAAGGTTTTGGTTGACATAGAGCTCCTAGTCAAATGTCAAAATCCCCATTGAGCTCTCCTAGTTGGTGAAATTGTGGTTGTCAAATTTAATGGAATTGAAAATGTTCAATGGTGAGAACATTATCTTTTCTAGATTTGGGGAAAATTCTTTTGATGGTGCTTTCTAAGGTATGTTATTTACAGGTCATCTCACCATTTTCTCTATATATTTTTTTTCTATAATGATTCAGACCGTGAAATTGCTATGCCATTGAGAAAACATATCCAAGTATCTGTGGTAAAAAATTTAGCTTGTGGGTCATTGTATTTTTGGAGTTACACTCCGTGGAAAATAGAGTTTGTGGCTAGTCCTGAAACTAGTCATTGATGTCAACTCTTGAAGAAATACCCGCAAACATAACAGGAAGCACCATAAGAGGACAGTTCATTCAGGGGGAGCGACCCTGGATGGAAAGATACCTTTTCCATTGATGACAAAGGGGGAGAGATTTATCAGATGCAGAGAACATAGGCAAATTTATCAGATACAGAGGACAGAGGCATGGTTCCAGGGGGAGCATGAGTGATATGACTTCAGTATTGCATCGGAGTGTTGCCATCAATTCCAAAGGGGGATATTGTTGATTAAGGTTGGTTGTCATTGATGTCAACCCTTGAAGAAAGACCCGCAACACAAAGGTTTGGGTAATTAACCCAAGATTGTTTGATGTAAAGATGCCTCATTATTTTCATTCTAGATAATACTATTCTATATAGATATCACATGTCATTCCATTTCTGGTGGTATGTGGAACATCACATAACTCCTCACGGTTTGAGAGTTATGGCCTTACGAAGTTGGAGGACCCTCATATGTCATCTAGAAGCC
Source organism: Picea sitchensis (assembly GCA_010110895.2). Classification (NCBI taxonomy): domain Eukaryota; kingdom Viridiplantae; phylum Streptophyta; class Pinopsida; order Pinales; family Pinaceae; genus Picea; species Picea sitchensis. Next base: position 34,870 of record SNQJ01S0003355.1, read on the forward strand.
CCAA
>SNQJ01S0003355.1:34883-63879 GCA_010110895.2 Picea sitchensis
AGCATGATCAATACTTCCATGAAAGAGAATACTGATATCAGATATAAGAAAGTATGTATAAGAAAACAGAAAGAACAGGTGAAAAAATACCAGGTACCAGAGATCACAAGATTGACAATAAAACGAGATGAAGAAAATTCTTCAGAGAAAAGGAAAGATGTCAAATACAAAAAAGTTTGGAAAATAACTGAAAGAAAGGAAGGATGGGTGGTTGTAGCCACCTTCCGGTTGTAACCAGAGAACATAGGGGGTTGTAGCCTCCTTCTGGTTGTAACCAGAGAATTGGGGATTTGGAGCTTCCCTTAGGTTGTAGCCTGAGAAACTAGGGGGTTGGAGCCTCCTTCCAGTTGCAGATGGAAAGCAAAGGAAGTTGGTGCTTCCAATGAATGTAATTCTTCAAGACATATAAGAAAAAGCATTCTATGGTTTTCTCCCGATTTGGGTTTCCACGTAAAACACTGGTGTACTGTGTATGTGTATGATTGTTCATTTGTTCATTACTTATTTACTCTACAATTATTGGATTATAATGCTACATTGATATAACACTTGGATTATATGGTTAAAAATGATTAAATTGCTCTATTACTGATTCACCCCCCTCTCAGTAATCCAACATCTTGATCTCAATTTAGTGAAATGATTTTTCTCCAAACTTACATCATCAATAGTACTCATGTACAATATCTGCCTGAAGTTTGTGCATTGACACTGATCGATGGTGTGTCTTCCTTGCATTTCATTTTAGAATCAACAACAATAACTAATCATGCAGAGGAGAGAAAAGATAAGATTATGGTTCTTTCCATTATAAATTAATAAGAGTAGTTAATAATGATAATAATTACTATGAGAAAGTGTGACCATGACTAGGACAATAAGGCCTTGTAGTTTGAACTTTGTGGGGATAGTTTGATGCTTTTGCATGGAGTTTGTTGAATTTATGATACCGCACAGAGAAAAAGTTCAAGCAAGTCCTTGAGAATTGCCTCACAATAATACCAGTCTCATTGAATTAAACTCCACAATTTTTGGTACCTTCAATAAATTGACATGTTTAGATCTGACTAGTCGAAGTGCACTAGGAATTATCCTAGGACGTGGAGTAGGCACTCATCTTTATCCACTTACTAAAAAGAGAGAAAAAACAATTATTCCATGTTAGTAATTGCATAATCAGTAATATCTCTATGATTTATGTTCTCACCCAGCTCAACTATGTCTCTCTTAACAACCATCTTTCATGGGCCTATGTGAGCAACATGGGTAGCTACAAGGATAAATGGATAAAAGAATTAACATCCAGGAGTTGTGTCAAACCTATAAACTATTTTTGGTTTATTTTCCATGCTTTGTGAAATCTCTCGATGACCTAGAAATGACATGAGAACATAAAATATTTCATACATGGAAAACTTGGTAGCTAGTAATAAAGAGACAAAAATAAAGGAATGGCTAGCATTTAAAGAAAAATATAGCCAAGTCATGAAATCCAGAGGCTCTGAAAGCATTCTGTAAGGTGAGAATCTATGTATGAATTGGATTTTTATCGTTGATTAAAAGTTCCAGAGGCTATTCTTGTATGAAAAAGTTGATGTTTTGTGTGCAATATAAAATGTAAAGAGAGAACCTATTACTTGCTAGTGAAAACTTATCAACCCACAATTAGAACACATGTGGCTAATTGTCTTAGAGTAATGCTTGAACCCTAAGCTTTGCCAGCTGGAAATGCAAAAACCTGTGAATTGAATTTGGTAAATAAAAGTAATTGACAGGCATGTAGGATGGCATCTCTACCCACAAATTTGGCATGGACACCATCCATTGGGTTGTTCTGCATGCCAAATTGGCATGCACACCAACCCTATTGGTTGGTGTGCATGCTAATTTGGTATGCACATAAGCCATAGGGATGTTGTGCATGCCAATTTGGCATGCACACCAATCCTAGGGCTATTGTGCCTGCCAATTTGGCATCCACACCAGCCCCAGGGATACTGTGCATGCCAAATTGGAATGCACACCAGCCCTATTGGTTGGTGTGCATGCTAATTTGGCATGCACAGAAGCCATAGTGTTGGTGTGCATGCCAAATTGGCATGCACACCAGCCCTATTGGCTTCTTGCATGCCAAATTGGCATGTACACCAGCCCTAGAAAGGGGTTTATGCATTTAGTAATGACGTATCACTTCCCATTCACAACATTCTTTCTGTGTACTAAAACTACCACTATATTATATGAAATTCAAATCTACTCTAAAATAGAGCATGCATATGGGCTAAGTAAGCCTTTTAAAATGCTTGTAGAGGGTTTTATATTAATTCCAAATGAAGAAAGAAAGGTGGAAACTTGTTTTCATTCATATGAAGAATTATCTTATGCAATCCATCATTTTGACATCACATCTAGATGAGAGAAGCAAGGTGGCCAAAATGTCACTTTAGGCCTTTTCAGTGTTTTTCCAACACTTACAAAATTTCATGCCCAGATTTGTAAAATGGACTTAAAGACTATAAAATATGATGATAGAGAAAAATCAAATATGGCAGGTTGAATAGGTTTGAACTCCTCATAAAACCCATGTGTCCTATTTTCAAGTTTTCTCCGAGAATCCTTTGCCATTACATATTTCACTAAATGGGTAGAGATGGCATCCTATAGGCTCGTGAGAGTAAAAAATCAATAAAATAATGTGGGTAAGTACAAACAACTCCTCAAAAAAGTGGGTGCTCTCCAAAATGTATGCTAACCACCTCAAGTAGTCACACATGTGGGACAAAATATCTTCATGAGAAGAGTGAGCCCTCCAAAAACTATGCTAACAAAATTAAGTGTAGCAAATAAAATAATATATCATGTCATAACCAACTCCAACTAACTCAACATGTAGGTGAATGATTCAAGGAGAGAGAGATCACTCCCATAAATGTTGCAACAAACTAGCATGTGTGGCTCCAAAAAACTAGTAACCACCTCAAAAAACTCAAGAAATGGTTTATGCAAGTGTAACAAAGTCCAAATACCTCAGCGAGGCACAATGAAAATTCAACATAGGTGGTCGAATTTCACAACCCCTATGTCGGTATATTTTGGGCACCATGGTTGTGTGGGCATTGGCCATATGGAGCTTCCATAGCATATGAAACTCATTTACGTCACTCGGGTGTCATTTTGTGCCCCCAGACCAAATTGTTATTGTCTCACTGAATGGCTTCAGGAGGTGAGTTGCAACTCAGTATAACACGTAAATAATGCCTTAGATCAACGAATTTTCAGTTCCATTGGACTCCTGACACCGACTTATAGATATGGGGACTCCTCTCCTATGATTCCATCGCCCGAAAAAGTGTTTCTTAGAGGATCTCCAGACCTAGAGTTTTTCTCAGTGAGGCATAATGCAAATACGACATAGGGGGTCAACTTTCAAAACCCCTATGTTGGGTGATTGCGGGCATCATGGTCCCATAGGCGTTGGCCATACAAACCTTCTGGAGCTTACGAAACTCAGTTACATCGCCCGATTGTGATTTTGTACATCCAGATCAAATTGTCATTGTGTCCTTGAATGGTTTCAGGGGGGAAATTGCAACACGCCATAACATGCAAACCATGCCTCGGATCGACGAACCGTCAGTTACGTTGGATTCCAACTGGGGGGACCCTGCTCCTATGATTTTGTCACCCGTAAAAGTGTTTGTTAGAGTATCTCTAGAACTAAGGTTTTTCTCAGTGAGGCACAATGCAAAATCCAACATAGCGGGTCGACTTTCACAACCCATGTGTTGGGAGATTGTGGGAATCATGGTCGCATGGGTGTTGTCCATATAGACCTTTCAGAGATTACAAAATTCAGTTACGTTACCCAGTTGTGATTTTGTGCCCCCGGACCAAATTGTCATTGTCTCCTTGAATGGCTTCAGGAGGCGAGTTGCAACTCAACATAACACACAAACCGTGCTTCAGATCGAAGAACTGTCAATTCTGTTGGACTCATGGCACCATATTCTAGCTAGGGGGAGCCCTCTCATGTGATTTTTTCACCCAGAAAACTGTTTCTTAGAGGATCTCCAGAACTAGAGTTTTTCCCAGTGAGGCACAATGCAAATCTGACATAGGGGTCAAATTTCAAGACCCCTGTGTCGGGGGATTGTGGGCATCGTGGTCCCATGGTTATTAGGAATACAGACCTTCCAGAGCTTACAAAACTCAGTTATGTCGCTCGATTGTGATTTTGTACCCCAGACCAAATTTCCATTGTGTCCCTGAATGGCTTTAGGAGACAAATTGCAACATGACATAACACACAAAACATGCCTCGGATTGATGAAACGTTAGTTCCGTTGGAATCCTGAAACAATATTCCAGCTAAGGAGACCCCTCTCCTATGATTATGTCACATGTAAAGGTGTTTTTTAGAGGATCTCCTGAACTAGGGTTTTGTTGAGTGAGGCACAATGCAAATCCGACATAGGGGGTCGAATTTCACAACCCCTATGTCAGGCGATTGTGGGCACCATGGTCACATGGACGTTGGCCATACAGACCTTCCGGAGCTTACATAACTTTGTTATGTCACTCGGTTGTGATTTTGTGCCACCAGACCAAATTGTCATTGTCTCCTTGAATGGCCTTAGGAGGCGACTTGAAACTCGACATAAAATTCAAATCGTGCCTTAGATTGATGAACCGTTAGTTCCGTTGGAATCCTGACACCGGATTCCATCTAGGGGGACCCCTCTCATGTGATTCCATCACCTGGAAAAGTGATTCTTAGAGGATATTTGGAACTAGAGTTTTTCTCAATGAGGCACAATGAAAATCTGACAAAGGGGGTCAACTTTTGAGACCCCTATGTCAGGAGATTGTGGGCATCGTGGTCGCATGGGCATTGGCCATACAAACCTTTCAGAGCTTATGGAACTCAGTTATGTCACCTAATTGTGATTTTGTACCCCAGACCAAATTGTCATTGTGTCCTTGAATGGCTTCAGGGGGCAAATTGCAACACACCATACCACGTAAACCATGCCTCGGATAGATGAACCATTAGTTCCGTTGGAATCCTGGCATGAGATTATAGCTAGGGGGACCCCTCTCCTATGATTTTGTTGCTCGTAAAAGTGTTTTTTAGAGGATATCTGAAACTAGGGTCTTACTTTGTGAGGCATAATGAAAATACGACACAGGGGGTCAAATTTCACAACCCCTGTGTCGGGAAACTGTGGGCACTGTGGTCACATGGGAGTTGGCCATACAGACCTTCCAGAACTCACAAAACTCAGTTATGTTGCTCGGTTGTGATTTTGTGCCACCTGACCAAATTGTCATTATCTCCCTGAATGGCTTCCGAAAGCGAGTTGCAACATGGCATAACACACAAACCATGCCTTAGATTGGTGAATCATCAGTTTAGTTGTGTAACATCCCGCTCTTGTGAGCAAATTTTATTAACTTATTCTTTAAGGACACTTGCGTGCAAGTGATCCGGTTATAGTATATTGTTATGGTTTCACTTATGGATTTTTGTGATGATGTTGATGGATTATGATATTATGTTGTTTGATATCTATGTATTGACAGATGTTATTGACGAGTTTCCCCTGAGCATCCAGGACACTTGACATATTGTGGATGTCAATGGCATCATTGGACCTCCTGGGACTCCAGATTGAGTCAAGGAGTGGATTTTATTGGTTTGAGTATTTCATTTATGTATATGTGACATATGATCGATTATAGTATGATTTTGCATATGGATCATTGACAATGTTTTGTTGATGGATGCAGGTTGACGATTTCTTGCTAATTTGACTCACATAAGGAGTAAAGGGGCCATGCACATAGACCATATATCGAGGGAGAGGTGTGGAAGCGTCCCTGTCACAACCTACCGACACTCCCACCGTGGCTCAATTTGTAGGTTAACAATTACCTAGTTCTAGAGGTCCACGATGTCCTAAGGGCAGACTAAGACAGTCAATCATGAAGATTTCTAAGGGGCGTGCAATAAGGTAGGGTCCTTATTCCTTAGAATCCCTTAGTCTCTCACAAGGTTGCCCGAATGGAGTGCTGACTCCAGGGGATGGACAACTACCAAAACCAGTCAAAGGCAAGTGGCACCCTTGGAGCATGGAGTGCGTCTTGAAGAGCACGTCGCGAAATTAACATTTGAGTCAATGAATCTAGGTGGCCTAGAAAACCCTGAGCTAATAATTAACTTTGTAAAATCTTGAGCACTGTCGGATCAATTAATTAATTAACTAATTAAGGATTGAAATTATTAATTATAAATCCCTATAAGAGTCTAAGACTTTGCAAATAAAATTTAATTAAGCCTAAGTATAAGTTTTGTAAAGAAGCTAAACTGAAATTAATAACTAAAGAAAAAGGGGAATGAGGTAAATAATTTCAAGAATTAAGTAAATTGAAATAATCCTAATGATTTGATTTAAGGCACATAGGTGTAAGAAACTATTAAAAGGGAATTTTTAAAATAAGAAAGAAACATAGAGGAGAGAATGTGTACGCATATAAAGGAATCTAGAGTCTAGTTAACACTAGTCTAACTAAAGAAGAATCATGTTTTAACTCAACTCAAATTTAGTAAGGAGTTAGTCATTAATTGGAAATAAAGGGAATAAAGAGACAACTAGGAGTGATTCAAGGAGCGCTTTTAGAAAGGGTGAGGGAAATTAAATTTTATTAAAATAAAATGTGGTTTGCTTTTAGGAAGGGTGAAGGAAATTGAATTTTATTAATAAAATGTGGATTTACTTGTGCAAATTGGGGAAAGGGTGACAAGTGTAAGGGGGAAATAATTCTAAATTATTTATATTAAAAATTGAATTAATTATGCAAGTGGGGATGAGTTATGGGAAAATTATATAAAACAAATGGTTGAGATGAGATTTTCACGTCCATTTATCGCAGTAGGTTAGATATTCGCATGGTGTGGTGTGCTTGCTGACTCTTTTCCCTTATTGGCTTGGCCTTGGATTAAATACCTTGGATTATTAATCCCTAGTATCTGTTTGCCTTTGGATGTGAAATTTTAGGGCCATTCCTTCAGGTTTTCAAGGTTTTTATTCTAGGTCTGAATCGGTCCCTAAAGGTGGTCTTATGCTTCGTGAGAATAATACTCCTTTACAGTTCCAAGCAGAGGGGAGTGAAGGGTCCGAGATCTGAGCTCTAGGAATAGACTGTAAGGGCCAGATAAAGAGAAATAATTGAATATTATTGAACATCCCCGATTGATTCCTTTTTTTTTAACCATGGGAACAGTAAAGCCTGGTGTGTGTCTTCCTGGGTGATCCCCAGGTTTAGCGTTAGGGTTGGGAATGGCGAGTGACATGTTTTCAATAGGGCCTTATTCTATTTCTGGCGGGGAATATGGTAATGCAATCAATATCTTTGGTGTATCGATAGGGGACTTGAGTCATTGAAACTCTAACGCAAATTTTATTTCAGTAGGCATGCTTGTGATCCAATTTCTCGTGTTTGTGCACAATAGTTGAATGTGGGGTTGAAGGTGAATTCAAAATTTAATCTACAACAAATGAAGTTGTCAATGAACAATCTATAATATAGTCGACGTGGTGTATTTCCAATGACACAAGTGGTTGAATTGTTTTTATACGAAGTCTTCCAGCGATACTGGAATACGTTTATTATAATTAAATAAATTAAGCCTCAACATCCTTTTAATTGAAGGTCTGTATATGAGGGCTGTAAATATCCACATGCTCGCCTTAATGTTTAAAATTAAATGACAAATACCTGAAGTTAATAATAATTTACTTCACTAAAGCTAGTTAATACTTTAGCTACATGCGTTGGACAACCATTATCAGTGTCTTGACAATTAATATGATCCTGCAAATCCTCAAAGAGCGTGATCCAAGAGAAAAAATGACTAGATCTAGTTAATCCTAAAGCTACATGCGTCGGACAATTAATAATGATATCTTGACAATTAATACTAAAGCTATATGCATTGGACAATTCATAACAAAGCTACATGCGTCACTGGTTGATGAATATACTTTTTAAGTTTTTGGCTTTTGGTTTTGCTATGTTATTGGAGTGCTATTCAAAACTAAAGAAAATGGATTGTCAAATTTGATAATGGTAACAATTTTTAACATTAGGGTATTTTTTTTTTTATATTTATCTACTTAGATTTAGATTCTGTATTTATACAATTTTAAATTGATAATGGTAATAATTTCTTTTAGAAAAGAAAAAGATTANGAAAATATTAAGATTTTCTTTTAAATATAGAAGATGATGCCTATCAGGCTATACCAACCACTTTCTTAATGTGTCTGTGCTAAGTATTGAGAGTTCAATAATTGCTACTTAAATTTGGAAATTAAATCACTAAAGGAGATAGGTATTGGAAGATAACTTGAATGGTATGTCTTGCTTGAGAAGAATGATCCACCTATGAGTTCTTAATAGCATAAATTCAATCTTGGAATAAATATATATTATTAGTAGTTAGTTCCTTACTGTCAGGCCTTAAAATGATAAGGGAATAAACTGCTAGAGCAATACTAAGGGTGTGGCGTAGAACTTGTTTTATGTACTTAGTAATTTGTGGTTGGACTATGGCTGGAGGGTTTCATAGGCTAAATTGTGTCAATTTAATTGATAAGGTCATTGTAGTAGGACTGTTGTTGGATTGTATCATAGGTGGTATTGGCGACAATTACTTGATGTATGTTTTGTAGTAAATTTTACTCTTGGGCCATGATAAAGTTGATGTATGATCGTTTTAATATTTAGATTCTCTTGCGCCACTAAATAATATTGTTGTTTGAATGATTAAGCGATTAGATTTATTTTGCGCCATGAATTAAATTAATTGTTACTCTTGCGCCTTGAAATATTGTTGATGTGTGATTGTTAATGTAATTATCTTACCCTTGCGCCATGAATAATTGATTATTAAGATTGATTGATTGATCTAGTTGATTTTTGACTTGATTGGATTAGTGGGATTTAGATACCTCCTTGTTCCTTAGAGCAGTCGCTGGCCTTGAGACCTTAAGTGGTCAAAATCAATCGGATGAATCTTGGGCTTGAGCATTGCTTATGTGTCCCAGAGGTCCTAACCATGCAGGGTAGGTTGGGTGGGTATTTCTTTATCATTTAGCGATATGGTTGATCATTATTTATATTTGTTTTGGTTGATTGTGATGTGTTGAACTGCGTCGCTATTTATGTTTATGATTTGATCACATGTCACTATCATTTATGTTAATGCATTGGATTGTGTCATTATTGATTACATTGAGGTGTCACTTGTAATGATTTTAATTATGATGTCGTGTTTATCATGCATTACTACGAATTATGTGTGACAATTATTTTATCCTAATGAAAAAAAAAAAAAAAATTGTTGTCGTAATGACGGGGTCGTTACATATGGTATCAGAGCGGGTTCAACCCCACGACTTGGGATCATTACGCTTTCCACTGTATTAAACACTTGATTAATAAATTATTGCTAATTAAAACTTGAATTGTGACCATGCAGGTAATCATGGTTAGAGGACGTCGTGGAGGTAGATGACATGGTGCTAGGGTAGGAGGTGTGATGCCTCTAATAACATCCACGCCAGAGGGGTCTAACCCCCAAGGAAAAGAATAAGTCATGGGACATGAGCATATTGTTGTGGGGGATGTGGTTTGTTTAATGAGGTCCTTTCAGAGGATATCAGAGGCATTGATTAACCGACTAGATAGAGACGAGGAAAGAGCACATGTACCCAATGAGGGTTCATAGCGCGCCCCAGCCGGTACTGGTAGCATTCACAGAGAACTTGAGAAGGTTAAGTTTCTAGAGTTCATGGGTTCCATGGATGGCTCAACCACCGAGGCATGGTTGGAGAACATGGTGATGTGATTTTCACTTCATGACTACACCTCCAACATGAAATTCCACATGGCAGTTTCAGCTGAAGGGAAGTGATCTTCTATGGTGGAAGACGCTTTTGCCTCAACTAAACATGGCCGTTGAAGACGTGTCTCGGGAAATGTTCAAGGAATGGTTCCGGGAGAGGTATTTATCAGAGGAATTCATCAATATCCATCTCAATGAGTTCAATGCCTTACGACAAGGTGGTCGTATGGTGTTGGAGTATGAGACCCAATTCATGGAGCTGCTTAGGTATGCTCCACACCTGAACACGGAGAAGCTAAAGGTAAACAAGTTTGTGTTCAGCCTTAACTTCAAAATTCATGTGAAGATGAGAATCCTTATTCCACAGACGTTGCACGACTCAGTCTAGAAGGCCCTCGTAGCTGAGGAAGAGTTGACTAGTGGGGGTTAGGGCAAGACACCTACAAGACTGACTGGACAGACGATGGAAGGTGCACAGACACAACATTAGAGATCAGCCAGACATACATCAGGGTATTGAGATACGTCGAGAGGATCCGTGTTAAAAAAACCACAATGACCAACTCCTCCATAGAAGAATCCCTACAGAGGACCACAACATCAACAACAACGTCACCCACAACAACAACATGTAGGCCTATTCAACAAAACAAACTAGGATTTCAGGCTGGTAGGCTAGTAGCTTCTACTTCAGGGACTAGGACTATTGGACCGAAGACCGGATGTTGGACATGTGGAGAGCCACATTACCAGCAAGACTATATAGTGGAGAGGGAGAGGGCCAGAGCATCTGGGTCAGTCGGACACACTACAATGGGAGATTTGGGCAAGGCGCACAAGATTCATGCATCGATAAAAAACTGCCAAGATGAGCACCATTCCACTGTGCTATAGATGTTAGGTACCATCGACGACCAAAATTTTAGTATTTTGATAGATCCCAGTGCTACAGAGAGCTTTATTTCTAATGTAGTTATGAAAATAATTAAGGTAAAGGAAGTTGAGAAAGACGAGTTTAGGTACGTAGAAATGGCTTTGGGTGCCAAACAAAAGGTTGGAGGAAAGGTTATAGACTGTTGCATTAAATTGGGATATTTTTTAATGAAGGCCAACCTATATGTCACGATCTTAGGATCTTATGACATAGTGATCGGCATGGACTGGTTGGAATCACATGACACGATACTGAACTGTAAGAAAAACCAGTTAAGTTTGAACGATGATGAGGGACAAAGAAGAGTGATTGTAGGAAGAAATCAGGGAGTTTCCTTGAGGTTCATTTCTTCCCTACAACTACAGAAGAGAATGCAAAAATGATGCAATATATATGCAATCTTAGCGTTGAACGACAAGGGCGTGGAATAAGTATTAGAAAACCTTCTGGTAGTATGATAGTTTGCTGACGTATTTCCATAAGAGTTACCACGCTTGCCTCCCGAAAGAGAGTTGGAGTTTACAATTGACTTGAAACCTGGAACTAAAACGATAGCAAGAACGCCTTATCATATGTCAATGCCTGAGTTATAGGAGTTGAAAATGCAACTAAATGAGTTTTTGGACCTGGGACTTATATGTCCAAGTGTGTCACCTTGGGTGCACCTGTTATTTTCATCAGAAAGAAGGATGTATCATGGAGACTCTATATTGACTACCATCAATTGAACAAGGAAACATTCAAGAACCAATATCTGTTGCCAAGAATAGACAATTTGTTTGATCAAATGAAAAGCACGACCAGTTTTCAAAGATCGAATTGAGATCAGGTTATCACCAGTTATGAATTAAAGAGGAAGATATTCCTAAGACCACTTTCAATACAAGGTTTAGACACTATGAGTTTACCATTTTACCGTTTGGACTAACAAATGCCCCAGGGGTATTCGTGAGCTTGATGAATGGGGTGTTCTGTGAATACTTGGACAAGTTTGTTAAAGTATTCATTGATGACATACTTATATATTATCGGATGATGGAAGAACATGATGAACACTTGCGCTTGGTACTACAATGTTTACGAGAAAACAAAGTATACAAGAAATTGTCAAAATGCTCTTTTTACCAATCGAGGATTAATTACTTAGGGCATGTTATCTCCAACGAAGGCATCACTATGGATCCAACGAAGGTAGAGGCTATTATGGAATGAACCACACTGACAAACGTACCATAAGTAAACAACTTTATGGGTTTAGCAGTATATTACCAACGGTTCATCGAATGTTTTTCGAAGATAGAAAATCCTATCACGGAATTGTAGAAGAAAAAATTAGTTTAATGTGTGGCGTAGAACTTGTTTAAGGTGTGGCATAGAACTTTTTTTATGTACTTAGTAATTTGTGGTTGGACTATGGCTGGAGGGTTTCATAGGCAAAATTGTGTCAGTTTAATTGATAAGGTCATTGTAGTAGGAATGTTGTTGGATTGTATCGTAGGTGGTATTGGCGACAATTACTTGATGTATGTTTTGTAGTAAATTTTACTCTCGCGCCATGATAAAGTTGATGTATGATCGTTTTAATATTTAGATTCTCTTATGCCACTAAATAATATTGTTGTTTAAATGATTAAGTGATTGAATTTATTTTGTGCCATGAATTAAATTGATTGTTACTCTTGCGCCTTGAAATATTGTTGATGTGTTATTGTTAAGGTAATTAGCTTACCCTTGCACCGTGAATAAATGATGATTAAGATTGACTGATTGATCTAGTTGATTTTTGGCTTGATTTGATTAGTGGGATTTAGATACCTCCTTGTTCCTCAGAACAGTCACCAGCCCTGAGAACTTAAGTGGTCAAAATCAATCTAATGAATCCTAGGCTTGAACGTTGCTTATGTGTCTTGGAGGTCCTAACCATGAAGGGTAGGTTGGGTGGGTAGTTATTTATCATTCAACGTTATGGTTGAAAATTATTTATATTTTCTTCAGTTAATTGTGATGTGTTGAACTGTGTTGTTATTTATGTTTATGTGTTGATCATGTGTCACTATCATTTATGTTAATGTGTTGGCTTGTGTCGTTATTGATTACATTGAGGTGTCACTTGTAATGATTTTAATTATGATGTCATGTTGATCAGGCATTGCTACGAATTATGTGTCACGATTATTTTATCCTAATGTAAAAACAAAAATCTGTTTGTTGTTGTAACGACAGGGTCGTTACACGTTGGACTCGTGGCACCGGATTCTAGCTAGGGGGACCCCTCTCCTATTTGTTTTTCGCCTAGAAAAGCGTTTCTTAGAGGATCTATGGAACTAGAGTTTTTCTTAGTGAGGCACAATGAAAATCTGACACAGGGGGTCAACTTTCAAGACCTTTGTGTCGGGCGATTGTGGGCATTGTGGTCCCATGGGAATTGGCCATATAGACCTTCTAGAGTTTACATAACTCAGTTATGTCACCCGATTGTGATTTTGTACCCCCAGACCAAATTGTGATTGTGTCACTGAATGACTTCAAGAGGTGAATTGCAACATGCCAAACATGCAAACCATGCCTCAGATCGATGAACCGTTAGTTCCGTTGGACTCCTAGCACGAGATTCCAACTAGCGGGACCTGTCTCCTGTAATTATATCACCTGTAAATGTGTTTGTTAGAGGATGTCTGAAACTAGGGTTTTACTCAGTGAGGCGTAATGCAAATCCGACACAGGGGGTCGACTTTCACAACCACCATTTTGGGTGATTGTGGGCACCGTAGGCGCAAGGAAAAAAATGTCAAGGTAAGGCATGGAATGTCAAGGAAAGGCAATGGCATGTCAAGTCAAGGCAAGGCATGTCAAGGAAATACATGGCATGTCAAGGTAAGTCAAGGAATGTAAGGGAAAGGCATGGAAAGGCATGCAAGGCAAGGAAAGGAATGTCAAGGAAAGGCATGGCATGTCAAGGAAAGGAATGGAAAGGAAAGGAAAGGGAATGCATGGAAAGGAAAGGCATGGCAGGGCAAGTCATGGTAAGGAATGACAAAGCATGACAAGGAAGGACACGGCATGGCATGTCAAGGAAAGGCATGGCATGTCAAGGCAAGGCATGACAAGGAAAGGAAAGGGAATACATGGAAAGGAAAGGCATGACAAGGAAAGGCATGGAAACACACGACAACACATGAAAAAGAATGGAAAGACAAGACAAGGCATGTAATGTCAAGGCAAGGCATGGAATATCAAGGTAAGTCAATTCATGGAAAGGAATGACAAGGCATGCATGGCATGCTAAGGAAAGGTATGGCATGTCAAGGTAAGGCAATGCATGGAAAGGAATGACATGTCAAGGAAAGGAAACACATGGCATGTCAAGGAAAGAGAAGGAATGATATGTCAAGGAAAGGAAAGACATGCCAAGGAAAGGCATGGCTTGTCAAGGCAAGGAATGACAAGGCTAGGCATGGCATGTCAAGGCAAGGCATGGCATGTCAAGGCAAGGCAAGGCATGGAATTTCAAGATAAGGAAAGACATGTCAAGGCAAGGCATGGAATGTCAAGGCAAGGACACTAGCCCTTGGGTTGGTGTGCATGCCAAATTGGCATGCACACTATCCATATTGGCTAGTGTGCATGCTAATTGGCATGCACATAATCCAAAGCGATACTGTGCATGCTAATTTGGCATGAATATAAGCCATAGGGATATTGTGCATGCCAATTTGGAATGCACACTAACCCAAGGGCTGGTGTGCTGGTGTGCATGCCATATTGGAATACAAGAATGACCAACATGGTCTTGAAATATTGGAATGGTGTGGTTGCACATCTATTTGTTTCAAGTCTATCAACTGAGATCTGTCTGAATTAATCAAGGAAGATTCCAGGAGCCCATAATCCCTAACTGATATCATGAAACTGTTCTCGCACAAGACAACATTAGCATTTTCATCACTTCCAAGTAAAGGGTTCAAGATGCATTTTTCTTGACAATCCATTTTCATGTTCCCTTGAAACTACAGTTGCTTCATCAATGTCTTACCTGAACCACTAAATAATGGCTGGAGATTATCATGTTTGCTTGCAACTAACGTTTTGAAAGGGTATGTCTCCTTGAAAGCTAAGTGAAAAATTATTTTCTCACCCATTTCAGTTTCTCTTGCATTGGTAATATGAGTTAAAATGTTGTTTAGATTCACCCTATTCTCCATTTCAACTGAAGGAAAAGGAAAAGGTTGGGTTTGAGAATACAAGCTATTGTTCTTTTTTGGAAGATATACAAAACTTACAAATCAGTCTAGAACACCCAAGCTTGGGAATTTTGTTGTAACCTGATTAGATTTTTTTTGAAAGGATGTTTCCTTTATTGCACTCGATGAGGCTAGATTTCCAGGTGAAGTTAGTGAGATAGGAATCATTGGAAAAATGGGCGCTTGAATATTCCCACTCACAACATCCTGGATATCGTCAGGGAGAAATGCTCCTAGAACATTATGAAGTGTAACCAATAATTTTGTTTACATGGTGTACAAACTCCAAATTATCCATGGTAATTTGTTAATCTGATAATTTCTTTATGGTACTTAGTAGTTTTGAGAAGCTTTCCAAATTGGTTATTGCAAAATATCCATAATGGGAAGACATGGAGCTTGCTTGAGACTGTTGCAAACATTGGTCCCCGTTCATTTCATTGGTTAATTGGTGGCTTCCAGGGCTAAATTGGAAATACACACTTATCCCATTTTCTTTAATGTCATTCATTGTAGAAATAATTTGACATGACGATCTAAAGGATGAAGAATGTATACTCTATATCGCTGGATTTGTTTTTTGATGAATTAACCACCTCAGATATTGATGATACATTTTCCACATCTCCTGCCTTATTAGCAAAGGAGATATGCTTCTCCACAATATGAGGTAGTGATGTTTATTGATGCCTGGTATTTATGTCATTAAACTCACAAACTTGATCTTCTAACTTATGCATATCAGAGGCTATGTGAAGGGTAACCCTCTATTTGACACCCATAACATTCTCTTGAGGATATGTAGATGAAACTAGATATCATGAAACTATTTTGGCACAAATATCAAACATTAGAAATTTCATCACTTCCAGGTAAAGGGTTCAAGAAGCATTTTTCTTGACAATCTGATTTCATGTTCCCTTGAAATTGCAGTGGCTTCATCAATGTCTTACCTGAACCACTGAATAATGGTTGTTGATTATCATATTTGATTGCAACTGAAATTTTGAGAGGGTATGTCTCCTTGAAAGCTAAGTGAAAAATTATTTTCTCACCCATTTCAATTTATCTTCCATTGGTAATATGAGTTAAAATGTTGTTTAGATTCACCCTGTTCTTCATTTCAACTAAAGGCAAAGGAAAAGGCAAAGGTTGGGTTTGAGAAGACAAGCTGTTGGTTTTTTCCAAAATATCTACAGGACTTACAAATCAGTCTAGAACACCCAAGCTTGGTAATTTTGTTGTGACCTGATTAGATTGTTTTTTAAAGGAAGTTTCCTTTATTGCACCCGATGAGGCTAGATTTCCAGGTGAAGTTAGTGAGATAAGAATCATTGGAAAAATGTGTGCTTGAATATTCCCACTCACAACATACTGGATACCGTCAGGGAGAAATGCTCCTAGAACATTCTTAAGTGTAACCAACAATTTTTTTTACATGGTGTACAAACTCCAAATTCTCCATGATAATTTGTTAATTTGATAATTTCTCTATGGTACTTAGTAGTTTTGAGAATCTTTCCAAATTGGTTATTGCAGAATATCCATAATGAGAAGACATGGAGATTGCTTGAGACTGTTGCAAACATTGGTCCCCATTCACTTCATAGGTTAAGTGGTGGCTTCCAGGGCTAAATTGGAAATACATACTTAGCCCATTTATTTAAGGTCGTTCACTGTAGAAATAATTTGACATGATGATAAAAAGGATGAAGAATGGATACTCTATATCGCTGGATTTTATTTTTTTTCTGAATTAACCACCTTAGATACCGATGATACATTTTCCACATCTCCTGCCTTATTATCAAAGGAGATATGTGTCTCCACAATATGAGGTAGTGATGTTTATTGATGCCTAGTACTTATGTCATTCAACTTGCAAACTTGATCTTCTATCTTATGCATATCAAAGGATATGGTATGGGTAACACCATGTTTGACACCCATAACATTCTCTTGGGGATCTCTAGATGAAACTAGACAACATGAGATTTATGGTTGCAATAAAGAAGTTGTGGGAGAACCTTGATTAGAAATAATATTTTTGTCAGATTCACAGGCCTTTAATAATGAATTTTGATGAATCATTGAAGCTTCACTTGCTAACTCCTTAGGTTCCCCTATTATACAAGTCTTTTGAATATCTAATTCTTGTATTGCATGGGAAAAATTGTTTAAATGTAAATATCTACCATACTGTTAAAAAAAACATGATTGTTTAGATGGATACGTTAGAACTGAGCTAAGTCCTTGAGATGAAAGGGTTCCTGATAATTGAATTTGAAAGAAATGAGGTGGTGAAACATCAGATGGAGAAGATCTCAACTGCTTATATGAATCATCTTGCTCAGTCCATCCAATGCCATTCAAATATTTGGATTCTTTTGATGGAACAACATTCCTCTAATTTTCACTTGCACTTAATGAAGATACAATTCTAATTAAGCTAGAATGTTAGAAGAATTGTTTGGTGCACACAAGTAGGTGGAGCTGCATCCAGACAAAATTTCTTTGACACATCATGTTTCAAGCATTTCCTTTAATTCATCTTGCAACAATATATTTGGAATATCCATCCTTGTGTTTTTGAAATCATTTGAAGAAAACATGCCCATCCATGTTTGGTTCCCCAATGTCTATTTGTTTAAAATGCCCTTTTCTTTGCAAATCCAAGTATGATAATCCTTCTAAATATGAATTATGTTCATCCTTTTCAGCATGCAACTGATCTGATGAAACAATATTTAATGGATCCCGCGGTGCATTTCTAGTGATCATTGTGAGCCATGAGACTACATCTCGTTTGCACATTCTGTCAAACACATCGCATGCATCCTCCACACTGACCTAGTTTGTTGGTTTCCCATTATGGCATGTTTAATTACTGCTGCGATTTCTTCACTGAGGCTAGTGTCTTTCCATTCACACATGGATCCAAATCTATCCCAAATTAACACTTAAATGTTGATTTAATAATTCTGGGTGTTTATAGTCATAGTTTCCATGTGTTTCTTGTAGACAACAATGTGTTGGATGTCAAAAATAAAATAAATACTGATACAAATAGAGTGTAATAAAAAAATTACACTAAACGCTAGAACCACAACTAGTTGCACACATAAATATCTTATTTCATTAAATTTATGACCTCATTATGGACTGGGGAATTTATATGAGTGTTGTTGTAGGTTACTGAAGTGATTTCTATGAGTGTTGTTGTAGGTTACTGAAGTGATTTCTCTATGTTAGTGACCCCAACTCGTAGTGAATACTGATTGGCTTGCCTCCTATAGAATCCCTCCACAACTACTGTAGAATGATGTGCCCCTCTTGATACTTCTGAACTAGTTCATATATTACAACCAACACCACCAGTTCCAATCCCAACGTTAAATATGAGGCCCAATGAAGAGTTAACCTGCCTCCTAACCACCAGAAATGCAACCCAGAATAGTGGGCCTTTCCTTTTTCATTAGTGGCACGATTTCCTCAAGAAAACTTGACCCTGGCCACAAGAGATTGTGCCCAACTAATGATAGAGGTTCCTAGATTGAAGGAGAACACCCAAACTCGCCCCTAGCCACAAAATCTATAGCTGTGGTCATGAGATGTAGATCATTAAGTCTCTAGTATGTTACCTTCACCATTTTATCTGTTGTTGTGTTCCCTGTATCCATTCCTGTTGGAATGGGATTGGATGGGATAGCCTTTATCAATCGATCATGAGATGGATGGTGTCTTTGGAAAGTGAGCATCTCGCTCAAAATTTAGATGAAATTAAAAGAGTGAGGAAATTCAATACAACAAGGGGGAGGGATGATTCTATGCTCATTTGTTTTATTTTATTTTTCTTTGTATAGTCGACTAGCTTACGGATGGATTTCATTGCGCATGGGAAGTTTTGATTTTTTTTTTTTGTATATTGGGCGCTAAATCCACCCCAAAATGATTACATTTCTTTGGCCAATAGTAGGCGCTAAATCTAGCGTAGTCAGCGATCTTACAGATGGATTTTCATTGCACGCAAGTTGTTTTATTTTATTTTTCTTTGTATCGTGGGCGCTAAATCTGCCCCAAAATGATTACATTTATTTGGCCAATAGTAGGCGCTAAATTCGATGCCGGATTTAGCACCTACTATTGGCCAAAAACATTATCCACTTATCCATCGTTTTAGCCACTACATCATTTCCAACAACAATGAACATCTCCCCCTACATTTTAAAGGATTCATTCTTTATTGGAAGTTATAAGAGACCTCTACCCTAGATCCATTATTTGGAGTCCATCCGTGTTTACACCATTTCATCATGAGTCGGCTCCATCATCATAGAGAACCCTTATTTTTCTTCTGGAAATGACATTGTCCCAACACCCATTTTGAGTGTCTTCTTATAGGTTAACCCTCCTCAAGTCCATGAGACGAAGCCTTTATTTGTATAGGTTATTTCTTTCTTTGTTGGTTCCATTATTGCAATTTCTTTTTTAACCTATATTGTCGACATTGGTCCTTGGATTGAACCTTCCATACCCTTGCCTATTGAAAAAATACCCTTATATATGTCTACTTGAGTAGCCCATGTTTTTTATTCTAATGAGGAAATACTAGAGGCCATGAATTCCCTTGATGTTCCTTAGGAAAACTTTCATGATCATTCATATTTTAACCCAAGAAGCATCCTCATTATATTCGACCAATATATTGTTGAAGTTAAGGATTTCATTCCTCGTGGAAAAGTGGATTGGTTCATTTTGGGGCGCTAAATGGGGTGAAAATTTTGCTTAATTTAGCGCCTAACTTTCCCTTTCTCTAGACCTCATCCCCTTCTCCAAGCATGAACGATGGACAGAGTCGGGTATTATGTTAGTAATTAGTCATGTTAGTCAATTAGGAAGAAGGATGGCAACAATGTTTCATTGAAATTGCAAGAATGAGTGTTGTGTCTTGTCTGAGCTTAGAGAGGCAAGGAGAGGAGTGCAAAGGTGAGAGAGGGAGATAACAAAAGAATTTGGTGCATTTAATCCCCTCAATTGCATACCATTGCATACCAATATCATTGAATACCATTGCATACCAATGCATACCAACGTGTACCATTGCATACCATACCGTACCATACCATACCAATGCATACCATTGCATACCAATACCAATAACAATGCATACCATTTCCAATACCATTGCATACCAATACCAATGCATAATAAATACCATTGCATACCAATATCAATCCATAATAAATACCAGTGCATACCATTACATACCATTGCATACCATACCATACCAATGCATACCATTGCATACCAATACTAATACCAATGCATATCATTTTCAATACCATTGCATACCAATGCATAATAAATACCATTGCATACCATTGCATGTCATTGCATACCATACCATACCAATGCATACCATTTCATACCAATGCAAAATAAATACCATTTCCAATACCATTGCATACCAATGCCAATACCAATGCATACCCACCAAGATTTTTGATTAAGGTTGGTTGTCATTGATGTCAACCCTTGAAGAAAGCCCGGTAGCACAAAGGTTTGGGTAATGGACCCAATTTTGTTTGATGTGAATATGAATAATTATTGTCTTGTCATGGTTGATAATAAGTACAAATGGATGAACTCCAAAGTGGTCCCCTTATGGTGAAATCCCTCACGGGAAGATGCTTTGCGGATTGAGTTATCCTAGAAGTATGGTTAGAGAACCCATGCTTATTTGTGGAATAATGAGATGAAGGTCAGTGAATTTGTAAGTGAAACTATCCTATATGGATAATTCTTGTCATGCCACTTCCGGTGGTATGTGGAATGTCACATAACTCCTCACGGTTAGAGAGTTATGGCCATGAGAAGTTGGAGAGCCTAGGTTTGGGTAATGGACCCAAGTTTGTTTGATGGATAATGGTATGAGTTTTGATATATTTGTAGGTAATACTATTCTATATGGATAGTATATTTCATTCCATTTCTGGTGGTATGTGGAACATCACATAATGCCTCGCGGTTTGAGAGTTATGGCCTTACGAAGTTGGAGGACCCTCATATCTCATCTAGAAGCCCCAAAAGGTCAAAGTAGTCAAAGAGGTTTAAGAGATTTTATAAGGTAAATAATAAAGTGACGTGATGAGTGTACTATAATTCAAAGTGAATACAAAAGAAATTATTTAAATAATAAATTTAATGGAGAAATTAGAAGTGGGTTAACCCTAAAATAAGGAAAGTGGGCAAAGTGACCTAGAAGATGTTTTTAAGGAAGCTACTTGGAGTATAAATAAGGCACAAGGCTCTCTCATTTTTAGATCAAACTTGAGAATATTTAATATATATAGGTTTTTGAGGTAACAAGGATATCTAATCCCTAATTTTTGAGGAAGGTGAAGAAAAGAATGCTGAAATTCAAGGGAAAAGGATAAGTTATGATGATGCTCTAAGGTATATTATTCACAGGTCATCTCACCATTTTAAATAAATGTTTTTCTAGAATGATTCATATCATAAAATTTATATTCCATTGAAGAAACATATCAAAGTATAAAAGTATAAATTCAGCTTTGTGGGTCGTTGTATTTTGGAGTTACACTTTGTGGAGAAAATGGGGTTGTGTTAGTCACGAAACTAGTCTAAAATAAGCGTTTCGGATAAAACCATCATCGTAAGTTGCTTCTATAGCGGATCCCATTTAGTAATACAAATGTGATGAATGATGCAGTCTTTTATTATTACATTAGCTAACAGGTTTGATTGATTCAAGCAAATATTTATGCAGGGCACTCACGGAACACCAGACTAAACCACTTAATTCCAAGCAGGGCGTACCATTTTACTATAACTTTCATTTTAAAGAGAGGTTCCAAAGAGTGACACAGAAGGAATTGCATAAAATACATGACAACATTGTGTATCAGTTTCATATATTTAATCATTCTGGAATTTCAAGTTATGATTATTGTAAGTTAGGGTTGTTGACTAATCCAAAACTAGTCATGTGAGACTAAAGAAGCGTTTGATGAAAATGCTAGTCTCTTGTTGTTAAAAGTTAAGCAAGGTTTTGCTTGGTATGTGATCATATACACGAGGTCTATTCTGAGTTAAAATCATATTTGGATGATCAAATTGATAAGGTATTTTGGTTTGAGGTACATGTTAGGTACATGGATTTGAGACAAGTAGTTGATGAGTTGCTTGTATGAGGTGTATAGTTGATGATGTTGAGTACATCTTGATGAGTCATAGTTGGTGAGTAGTTGATACGATGATGTTGGTACATCTTGATGAGTCATAGTTGGTGAGTAGTTGATACACGATTGGTACATACTTGGTACATGGTTGGAGGCACTTTTTAGTAGTATTGTTGACACATGGTTTATGGATGATGTAAAATACTTGTATTATTAGAAGCACATATTGATCTTGGTGATGATTATGAGTTGTTATGTTATGATTGGTTGATGCACATATTTGAGAGTTGTATTGGTTATTGATCTTGGTGAGTAGATCTGATTTGGTTGATAATATTGAAGAGACAGGTTGTTGTGATAGGTTGTTTGGACAAATTGTTGTGACAGGTTATTTGTATAGGTTTGGTGCATGGTTGATGCACTTGTTCATGGTGCAGGTTGAGGTACAGGTTGGTGCATGGTTGATGCACTTGTTTATGGTACAGGTTGATTACAGGTTGTTTCGTACAGGTTGGTGCATGGTTGATGCACTTGTTTATGGTACAAGTAGATTAAATTTTATTTGGTATAGGTTGGTGCATGGTTCATGCACTTGTTTATGGTACATGTTGATTACAAGTTGAGGTACAGGTTGATGCATGGTTCAGGTTATTGGTACAGGTTATTTGGTGCAGGTTGATTGGTATAGGTTTACAACAGTATATCTCACAGTGATAGTGTGACCGTAGTTCCATCATTCTACTTATATGTCAGGGTGATTGGACGGGGCAAGGACAGGTGGCTGTATCCACCTTTCGGTTGTAGCTGGAGAACATAGGGGGTTGTAGCCTCCTTCTGGTTGTAGCTAGAGAATTGGGGAGTTGGAGATTCCCTCAGGTTGTAGCGTGAAAAAATAGGGGGTTGGAGCCTCCTTCCAATTGCAGCTGGAAAACAAAAGAAGTTGGTGCTTCCAATGAATGTAATTATTCAATACATATAAGAAAAATTATTCTGTGGTTTTCTCCCGCTTTGGGTTTCCACGTAAAACACTGGTGTATTGTGTATGTGTATGATTGTTCATTTGTTCATTTCTCATTTACTATGTAGTTATTGGATGATAATGATACATTGATATAACACTTGGATTATATGGTTTAAAAGGATTAAATTGCTCTATTCCTGATTCACCCCCGCTCTCAGTAATCCAACAATTGGTATCAGAGCCGGTTCCTTCAGGAAACAGTTTAACCACAGGAAGGAGATCATGGATTGTTCTAAGAATGGAGTACCAATGTTTAATGGTTAGAATGGATTTAAGTATGACATGTGGAGCATAAGGATGAAAGTATTTTTACAGGCACAGGGACATTATATTTGGCTATTAGTTGTTACAGGATATGATAGTTCAAAAAGGAAAAAGACTGAAGCCAAGAAGGAATTAAGGAAGAATAACAAAATAACAATGGATTTCATCTGGGAAGGATTACCTAATCTAGTAAGAGAAAATATTGGTAAATGTTCATCAGTAAAAGAAATTTGGGATAAGTTACATGACATATATTCTTCACCCATCATAGATTCAGAAAATGTCAAAGAAGATGCATATACAAATATAAAAGAATTATGTTCACCATGTCAAGAAGATTCAGAAGATGAAGAGTGCATAATCAAGAGAGGTATTTTGTTTTGTTTTAATTGTGAAAAATGTGGACATCTTGAAATCGAATGCCATGAAGGAAATGAGACAGAAAAGATAATTTAAAAGGACTTGACAATTATGAAGAATATTTGATTAGTGATTTAGATGAATTAAGAGAGGAAAACAATTCACTCAAGAAATAATTGATGAAACAAAAGGAAAGTGTTCACATTTTTGAAGAAGCCCAAAAGGTCATCGAGAACTTAAGAACTCAGCTAGAAGAAGCCAAAAAGATTGAAGAAAATCTTGAATATCAAAAGCAGTGTTTGGAAACCAACATAGCAACACATAAGGAAGAAGCATAATGAGAGAGAATATATTGACAGATCATCTTAAGGAAAGAACTAACAATCTAAACCATCTTGAGGCAGAGTTTGGTCAATAAGAGAAAGGACTTGAAGAATAAATAATCACATTAAAAATTCAGCTTGAAGAAGCGAAAAGAACAGAAGAAGTCATGAAGTCTCAGATAATAAAGAAAGAAGAAGAGGTTGAGAAGATTGAAGAAGAAGTTGTCACATTGAGAAGTAAAATCATCAAGCTCAACAAGAACGTTGAAGAGATATAAACATCCACATCAATTATAGAGAATGAAGAGAAGCACTCTAGGTTGCTAGAAAAGAAGAATGCAGAAAATAGAAAGAGTTATGCATAAGTACTCAAAGGAATGAATCATGGTCAACCATAATCTAAGAAAACTATTTAAGTTACATCTTCAAGAAGACCATCCATATTCAAGCCACAAAGAAGCTCCAATCATTATCATGATCAGTCAAGGAAAAAATTCAGAAGGACTATGCCACAAAGAAGATCATTCACTCCCAGGTATGCAAATTTATTTTANCAAATTTATTTTATGGTAATTGTTTTTATTGTACTAACTTTGGACATAAGGTTGCAGATTGCAGGGATTATAAAAGAAATGTTCAAGCAAGAAGTGCCGATGTGGTTACACGTAACATTGAGTGTTACAAATGTCATAACTATGGACACATAGCCAGTGATTGTGGAAGCATGATCGATACTTCCATGAAAGAGAATATCAGATATAAGAAAGCATTGATAAGAAAACATGAAGAACAGGTGAACAAAGACCAGGTACCAGAGATCACAAGATTGGCAATAAAACAAGATGAAGACAATTCTACAGAGAAAAGGAAAGATGCTAGATACAATTTTTTTTGGAAAATAACTGAAAGAAAGGAAGGATAGGTAAATAAGGAATAGGTTCAAGAGATTTTACTTTCAAGCATTGTAGTGAAAGATGAATCCACAGACAGAAATAAAGAAGTCAGAGCTCAGAGAGATAACGAATCTACCAATGAAGATGATGATGGATACACATCAGAGAAGGAATTGATCTAAGCCATCTGACTTAGAGACTCCCAAGTAATATGAATATTAGACAGGGGGAGTCTATGCGATAGTTGTGATAGACCAAAGAACCATCCTTCGAGCAGCTTGCAGAATTTGAGAAGACAGATTCAGAGAAATCAGTTAGCAGAAGTATAGTTTGATAGATTAATCAAGACTTCATGATAGTATAGTGATAAATGGGTCAGCATTATGGACAGTTGTGCAAGTAGATTCTTGGATAGTATGGACAGAGATGGATTCATAAGACCACATAGTAGGTTTGGACAAATATATGATAGTGGACGAGAGCATGGATTCATAGATTGGTTCAGAGAGTGGTTCAGAGACAAAGGAATATTATCTTAATGGATGATAATTACACAGAAATGGCTCGAACAATACTAATGGATTCCAAATTGATAGATATTTTTTGGACACATGCAGTGCATACATCAATTCACATTCAAACAGAGTAATGCTCATAAACAACAATGACAAAACTCCCTACGAACTATGGAAAGGAAGCATAGACAACAACCTCTACATCAAGGTAACTCAAGAAATTTGCAAAGGATATGCAGAATGAATTTGAAATGTCATTACTTGGAGAACTATCCTTCTTTCTGGGACTTCAGTTATGTCAAAGAAACAAAGGAATTTTTATTTCTCAAACTAAGTATATCAGAGAAATGCTAAAGAGGTTCGGAATGGAAGATTTAAAACTAGTTACCACTTCCATGCAAACCAGTTGCAAGTTGAGCAAAGATTATAATTCAAAGTCTACAGATCAGAGGCAATACAGGTCAATGATTGGCAGCCTACTATATTTGATAACATCCAGACGAGATGTAATGCAGGCAGTTGGACAGGTGGCATGATTTCAAGCAGCACCAAGGGAATCACATGTAATAGTAGTGAAGAGTATTTTCAAATATCTCAAAGGAACAAAAGAGTTTGGATTATGGTATCCAAAAGGAAATGATCTATCACTTATTGCTTACACAAATGCAGATTGGGCAGGTTGTATTGATGATTGATAAAGCACCAGTGGAACAACATTCTACTTGGGTGAGTGTTTAGTATCATGGCTAAGCAAGAAACAATCATCAATATCTTTATCTACAGCCAAGGCAGAGTATATTGCAGCAACATCATGTTGTACACAGGTTCTTTGGATGAAACAAACTCTGACAGATATACAGGTTGAGTATGATGAGCCCATTCCAATCTATTGTGATAATAAAAGCACCATCAATATCTCAAAGAACCTGGTGATGCACTCCAAGACGAAGCACATTCCAATCAAGTATCACTTTCGATGGGAGAAGGATGGAGGAAAGAACATCAGAGTTGAGTATGTGGGCACAAAAGAACAAGTGGCAGAGATATTTACAAAACCACTTCCATGGGAAGCCTTTGAGTATCTTCGCCAGAGACTCAGAGTTATTTCTACTCAAAAATGAATGATTTTGAATGCTTATCTTATATGTATTAGATGTACACAAGGAATCACCATAAAGAAGACAATTCATTCAAGGGGAGCAACCCTGGATGGAAATATACCTTTTCCATTGATGACAAAGGGGGAGAGATTCATCAGATGTAGAGGATAGGGGCATGGTTCCAGGGGGAGTAATGGTCACAAAGATGTAGAGGACAGAGGCATGTTTCCATGCGGAGAATGAGTGATATGAATTTAGTATTGCATGAAATAATTTCAGTTTTTCATCAGATTTTTTCCATCAATGCCAAAGGGGGAGATTATTGATTAAGGTTGGTTGTCATTGATGTCAACCCTTTAAGAAAGCCCAGTAGCACAAAGGTTTGGGTAATGGACCCAAGTTTGTTTGCTGTAAAGATGACTCACTATTGTCTTGTCATGGTTGATAATAAGTACAAATGGATGAACTCCAAAGTGGTCCCCTTATGGTGAAATCCCTCATGGGAAGACGCTTTGCAGATTGAGTTATCCTAGATGTATGGTTAGAGAACCCATGCTTATTTGTGGAATACTGAGATGAAGGTCAGTTAATTTGTCAATGAAACTATCCTATATGGATAATTCTTCTCATGCCACTTCCGGTGGTTTGTGGAACGTCACATAACGCCTCACGATTAGAGAGTTATGGGCATGAGAAGTTGGAGAACCCAGGTTTGGGTAATGGACCCAAGTTTGTTTGATGGATAATGGTATGATTTTTGATATATTTGTAGGTAATACTATTTTATATGGATATTACATGTCATTCCATTTCTGGTGGTATGTGTAACGTCACATAATGCCTTACGGTTTGAGAGTTATGGCCTTATGAAGTTGGAGGACCCTCATATGTCATCTAGAAGCCCCAAAAGGTCAAAGTAGTCAAAGTGGTTTAAGAGATTTAATAAGGTAAATAATAAAGTGAAGTGATGAGTGTAATATAAATCAAAGTGAATACAAAATAAATTATTTAAATAATAAATTTAATGGAGAAATTAGAAGTGGGTTAACCCTAAAATAAGGAAAGTGGGCAAAGTGACTTAGACGATGTTTTTAAGGAAGCTACTTGGAGAGTATAAATAAGAAGCAAGGCTCTCTCATTTTAGATCACAGTTGATAATATTGAATATCTATAGGTTTCTGAGGTAACCAAAGGATACCTAAGTCGAATTTCCGAGGGAAGGTGAAGAAAAGAAGGCTGAAATTCAAGGAAGGATAAATTCATTTGATGATGCTTTCTAAGGTATGTTATTTACAGGGCATCTCACCATTTTCACAATAAATATTTTTATAGAATGATTCAGACCATGCAATTTCTATTCCATTGAGGAAACATATCCAAGTATCGTCGGTAAAAAAATCATCTTGTGGGTCGTTGTAGTTTTCTAGTTACACTTTGTGGAATATGGGGTTTGTGGCTAGTCCTGAAACTAGTCTAAAATAGGTGTTTCGGGTAAAAACATCATAACTTATTCATAACAAATCCAAATTAAGTAAGACCAAGTGTGTTGGTTATATTACATTATTTAGTATGTTGTGTAAAATTTTTAGATCGATTCAACAAATATTCCATGCGAGGCACGCTTTACAAGGTCGCTCTCTAGAATAAGCCAGAATTCAACAAGGTATGCCATTTTTGCTATAACTCCTTTTCTGAGAGGTTTCAAGTAGTGAAACCTGGAGGAATTGAATAAAACACACTGATGAAAATTGTGTATCAGTTTCAGATCTTTATTCATTACAAGTACAAAATTATGATTATTTCAAGTTAGGGTTGTTGACTAATCCAAAACTAGTAATGTGAGACTAAAGAAAAGTTTGATGAAAATGCTAGTCTCTTGTTGTTAAATTTAAGGAAGGTTTGCAAGTATGTGATCATATACACCAGGTCTATTACAGAGTTACAAATCATATTTCGATGATGAAATTGATGAGGGATTTTGGTTGAGGTACATGTTGGGTACGTGGTTGAGACAAGTAGTTGATGAGTTGGAATATACATGAGGTGTATAGTTTATGATGTTAGTACATATTGATGAGTCATAGTTGGTGAGTAGTTGATACATGATTGGTACATACTTGGTACATAATTGGAGGCACTTGTTAGTAGTATTTTTGACACATGGTTTATGGATGATGTAGCATACTTGTATTATTAGAAGCACATATTGATCTTGGTGATGATTATGAGTTGT
>SNQJ01S0003355.1:63929-74463 GCA_010110895.2 Picea sitchensis
TGACAGGTTATTTGTACAGGTTTGGTGCATGGTTGATGCACTTGTTCATGGTACAAGTTGAGGTATAGGTTGGTGCATGGTTGATGCACTTGTTTATGGTACAGGTTGATTACAGGTTGTTAAGTACATGTTGGTTCATGGTTGATGCACTTTTTTATGGTACAGGTTGATTACATGTTGTTTGGTACAGGTTGGTGCATGGTTGATGCACTTTTTTATGGTACAGGTTGATTACAGGTTGAGGTACAGGTTGATGCATGGTTCAGGTTATTGGTACAGGTTATTTGGTGTAGGTTGATTGCTATAGGTTTACAACAGTATATCTCACAGTGATAGTGTGAAAGTAGTTCCATCATTCTACTTGTATGTCAAGGCGGTTGGACGGGGCAAAGACAGGTGGTTTTAGCCACCTTCCAGTTGTAGCCGGAGAACATAGGGGGTTGTAGCCTCCTTCTAGTTGTAGCCAGAGAATTGGGGAGTTGGAGCTTCCCTCAGGTTGTAGCTTGAAAAACTGGGGGGTTGGAACCTCCTTCTAGTTGTAGCTGGAAAACAAAGGAAGTTGGTGCTTCTAATGAGTGTAATTCTTCAAGACATATAAGAAAAAACATTCTGTGGTTTTCTCCTGCTTTGGGTTTCCATGTAAAAAGATGGTGTACTGTGTATGTGTATGATTGTTTATTTGTTCATTGCTCATTTACTTTGCAGTTATTGGATCATAATGATACATTGATATAACACTTGGATTATATGATTAAAAAGGATCAAATTTCTCTATTACTGATTCACCCTCGCTGTCGGTAATCCAACAAATATACCATACCATACTAATGCATACCATTGCATACCGAATATACTATTACATACCATTTTTTCATACCATCGGATACCAATACCATTGCACACCAATACCATTGCATAACAATACCATTTCATACCATACCATACCATAACATACCATACCATTGCATGACATTGCATACCATAGCATACCAATACCATTGCATACCAAAACATGAATATTCATTATCAATGATTTCACTGAGTCCTAAAACCATCCCATACCGTCAATGCATTCACCTATTCTAACCATGTAAAATTTCAATGCATACAATCACATTTTGAAGAAATTTCAACGTTGGTCCCATTCATTGCTCACTGTGTCGGGTCGGTTGATGACATTGTAGATGGTCGTGATAGAAGACATTCCATGACATTTAAAGAGAGTTATGAACAAGATTTCGTAGATGGGAATGATGAATGATGAAAATGAGATTGCATAATGAAGGTTCATGCAAACGTGGAGGATATCAAATATTATGCGGGGACGTCAGGAATCCTTGACTCTTGAAACCCTCACATACCATCAAGGCATGCGTCTCATCTATCCATGTCAAATTTCGACGCATACAGACACAGTTTGAATAAATTTCAACGTTGGCACCATTCATTGCTCACCATGCATGCGACGTCAGTGGATGACATTGATGATGGGTGTGTTGGAAGACAATCCATGACATTTTAAGAGATTTTCGACAAAAAATTCTATAGATGGGAATGAGGAATGATGACAATGAGATTGCATGATGAATACTAATGCAAACGTGGACGATCTCAAAGATTATGCGAGGACATCAGGCATCCTTGAGTCTTAAAACCCTCTTATACCGTTAAGGCATGTGTCTACTCTAACCATGTCGAATTTCGACACATACAAGCATAGTTTGAATAAATTTCAACGTTCACCCCATTCACTGGTCACTGTGCAACGTCGATGGATGACATTCGTGATGGGAATGTTGGTCGAAGATGTTCCATGAAATTTTGAGAGAGTTTCAACAAAGATTCTATAGATGGGAATTATGATGGATGATAACAATGAGACTACATGATAAACGTTGATGAAAACGTGGACAGTCTTAAAGAAAATGCAAGTATGCCAAGCAATATCCTTCAATCTTGAGACCCTCACATATCGTCAAGGCATGTGTACATCTAATCTAACCATTTCAAATTTCGACGCATGTAGGAACAATTTGAAGAAATTTCAACAATGGCCCCATTCCCTGCTCGCCATGTGGCATTGGTGGATGACATTAGTGATGGGCGTGTTGGAATACGTTCCATGAAATTTCAAGAGAGTTTCGACAAACATTCTCTAGATGTGAATGAAAAATGATGACAATGAGACTACATGATGAACGTTGATGCAAATGTGGACGATCTCAAAGATTATGCGGGGACATCAAACATCCTTGAGTCTTGAAACCCTCGCATATTGTCAAGGCAAGTGTCTAGTCTAACCATTTCAAATTTGAATGCATACAGGAACATTTTGAAGAAATTTCAACATTTGCCCCATTCACTGCTCATCGTGTGGCATCAGTGGATGACATTGTTGATGGGCGTGTTGGAAGACATTCCATGAAATTTCAAGAGAATTTTGACA
Source organism: Picea sitchensis (assembly GCA_010110895.2). Lineage (NCBI taxonomy): Eukaryota > Viridiplantae > Streptophyta > Pinopsida > Pinales > Pinaceae > Picea > Picea sitchensis. Next base: position 66,376 of record SNQJ01S0003355.1, read on the forward strand.
AAGCCCTAAATCCCCTAACCACTAATCCATTGACCCTTAAAGCCTAATTAATCCCTAATCCCTAAACCCTTAAGCCCTCAACCTTAGTTATTCACTAATATTCCCTTAACACAAAAGCCCTAAATCCCCTAATCCCTAAGACATCAAACCTTAAACACTTAAACTGTAATCCCTAATCCCTTAATCCATAAACCCCTATGCCCTAAGCACTTAAACATTCATCCCCTATCCCATAATACCTAAGCCATTAACGATTAAACTACCTAACCTGTAAGCACCAAATCCCTTAGCTCTTGACCCTTAATCCCTTAAACCCTAAACCATAATCCGTTAACCCTTAATCCCTATACCCCAAATCCCTAAATCACACAATCCTCAAATCCCCTAACCACTTAACCCCCAACACCTCAAATAATTAACTATTTAGGCACATTCGACACTAAATCTGGCGCTAAAGTCGACACTAAATCTAGTGTTATTTCCAACGCTAAATCAGGTGTTATTTCCGGCTCTAAATCATGTGCTATTTCTGACGCTAAATCTGGCGTTATTTTCGATGCTATTAGAGTCTAATTTAGCACCTACATGTTTTGGTTGGTGCAAAAAATGCCAAAAATAGCACCATCCCGATAAATAGCACCGAAGTTTTCAAAAAATTGGAGAAAAATACACTAAAACAATCTTTGAAAGAAAAAAAGGGAGAAAATCACAGGGATTTGTTGTAGTGATTTAAGTGACCTTTCATCAACTAAATATTTTGGAAAATATCACTTTTGACTCTAAGATTTGCATGATCATGTATTTCATTTCTTCAATGTCAATGCTCAACATACTAGGCAATCATCCTTCATCAATTAAAAATCTTTGTCACTGTTATTTCTTCAATATCAACGTTCAACCTATGAGGCAATCGTCCTTCATCAATTAAAACTCTTTGTGACTCTTATTTTTGTCTATAAAGTTATGAGATAAGCAACCTAACAAAATATTACTTTTGAGTCTATTAATATTATCTTTGTGATTCTTATTTTTGTCTATAAAATTATGAGATAAGCAACCTAACCAAATTTTACTTTTGACTCTAATATTTGCTTGATAATGTAATTCACCTATACAATTTCAAAACTTAGCAGACGTTGCAATCGAATCTTATGAGATAAGCTAAAGATCTAAAAAACATACAAAATTAAAATTGAAGGTACAATGATGCGTCAAACCTTCAAGCGTACGATAATTGGAGATAGAAAAAATCTGTATTGCTTTCTTCGTACAAATCACCTACTTACATATTCATTCCACTCCATCAAACAATTTATGAAGTGCACATACATAGATAATTTTGTGATCTAATCTACTTTGTCATTCCTACTGCAGAGAATTGTCTTTCTTCAGTTATACAGAGACCTTCTCATCCACCAATATTCTTTCGACATACTTTTATTATTCTAGAAACAACCAAAGATCAACCAACAATACCAAAACTCATCTAATGAACAAAGCATAAAGAAGGACTTCCATTAACATATGTTCACATACAAAAAAGAGATGGTCCTACAGAGATGAGATAGATGTTACACATACATTACTGTACGTACTGATCATTATATATATATCCTCAAAATAATTTACAAAACCAGAAAAAAAACCCATCGAATAATACCCTTGGATAAAATTACAACCATCAGTCTCGTATACAAAATTTAAACCACTTCCTTGTATATACAGATCATAATAGTCATAGGTTTTTTTACATGCAAAGGAAAGTGTATCTAAAGTCGCTAATTTCAAACTGAGCCTAGCCGATTTTGTTGTTGGGTTTGTGGTGTTCTTGATTACTTCCCTAAGACTTTTGATCAGTGACATCACAATGCTTGGTTTGAGCGTTGAGGGCCATTGGGAGGGGGTTTTCCAAGAGGGATTCCTTTGCTAGAAAATAAGACTATTCTACCGCTACTGACTGACAGAATGACATCCAGGGAGTGAATTTTCTAGGTTAGTTGAGTTCTTTTCTCCTGGTGGACCGGTTGGTGTTCATTAGTCAATTTGCTTCTTTCTTTGAATGACTGATGTAATTGATTTGTCGTTCCTTCCGATCCAGATGGAGATGTGGAATCTTATAGTTCATGCACTAGTCATGGGTCGGTCCAAAGAACAAGAATATTGAACGTATATGGGATCTAACCCTCCGTTGTTCCTCAGTAGCGCATTAAAGAGCATGCATGAAATGTTAAGCATACTATTTCTCTAATGTATGAAACTCGTAGACTTAATCCATCTTGACACAATTAGATATTGTTCGCTCGATGAATTACATCAGCCTGTGCTATGGTCTTCTTCACTTATCTAAGCTCAACACATGACTCACTAGAAGCCCCTAATATTGTTATGGTCATTGCTCCAAAGTTTTAAATTTTGTGTGCTATCCCACTTTGGATTTTCATTCATGATGGTAGGTATCCTGTTTGTGTGAGGGAAAAGTTTCCTTGCCATCTTTAAGGAATTCCAACCTTTCCTTAGAATTAAAGTGTGATGAGAACCAATATGTGGGCAGTTCTCCCACTAGTAATTTGGTGGTATTTCTAATACATCTAACCATGTTTCCAATGAAGAAGTATAATGGTGAAGTGTGTGTATATATTCTATGGTTTCATAAGATATTATATGTCAAATTTGTTCTTTACAGACAAATTGTTGTGTTTCTTGGTGTTGTCAGTGTGATTGGAAAACTTTTCATCTTGGAAGATTAGATGCCCCTTGGACCGATGTAGTTTCACCTCACTTGGTTGCACCATGACAGGTTTATCCTAATTGTTATTACTATCTTCCTAATGTATCTTAAGTTGTGCTACTCATTTTCCATTCGAGCAAGTCAAGGCTGAATCTTATTTTTGTGTCTTGCATAGTCAACACTTTTGATCTTTCATAGTCAACATTTTTAATCTTTCAGATAATTGTTTGTGTCTTCCTGCAGTCTACATTCCTCATGAGAATCACATAGCGAAGGTAGCGACTTGCTTCCTTTTCAACTCCTCTTGTTTAAGGATGCATCTAAAAGTTTTAGGACAAAATTTTATTAATAAAATCTCTAGGGTTATTAGTAGTGATTTAGATTGGTGATTAATACCATCTTTTATTTATATAAGTAAAAAGAGGAGGGAAATCCACCAAGGTTGGAAATGTATCAATGTCCTCATTTAAAACACTTAATATGTAGTTAAGTGAAAGACTATATTTCTTTGAAAAAATAACCTAAAGAGTTAGTTAGATTGGTAAATGCTCTTGTGTGAAAGTTCATGGAGGTATTTGGATCAAATCTCATTACTTTAGTTGGGTTTACCAACCAATATTTCGGTTGGTAATTATTGTTGTCTCTTGCCATTCAATAATAAACATTCAATAATAACCATAAGAAAATCACGACAATTCATAATAAATAGAAGATCCCATATTCATATTCATTCAACAAGCAACTGTACAAACTGTCCTTACCGAAGAGGGGCAAGTTGACAAAGAATTCACAAACCCTAAAAGTCTTCAATCCCAATAACATTGCAAACAATACAACACTTAGCTTTGCAACTTCTTAGGAAGACAATATAAGGAAGTAAGGAACCGTTATCATGCATAACACTGACCTCAACTATATCCATAATACTCTCTCCTAAAAGTACATTAAGTCATAAATACAAATAATATCTAAGTGAATAAAGTGTCAACCATAATGTTAAATGTTCAAAATAAGGTGTCAACAAGGCCCCACCACTCTGATTGTTTTACCTTGGAGACAAGTACATTTGTAAATCAACTCAAACTGTCTGCAAAAATATTGAACTCAACTACATCCAAATAAGCATATGCCTTTATGCTAATATGTAAATCATTAATCTGCTAAATCTTACTCCTATTTTATGCAGTCCTCCATAGGTCGCCCACCCCACAGATGTCACAATTATCTCTTAAACTCTTACTACTCTTGTGTGCTCTACTAATCCTTGCATATCCTCATGATACCCCTCCTCTGTGCAGCATGGATGGCCATCCTCCTCGTCTCTATTAATCTCTCAACTGAACCAGAAGGTCCCTATAGTCATCAATCCATCCTATCATAATACAAAAGTACCGACCAATGTAACTGCCAAGTCTGTAGAAATTGATGTTCAATACTAGGTTCACTCCTCCTATTATACATCAACAACCTACATATAAGTGACATAAATCCTCATCATCAACCAATCTCTCTGCAATCATCAAATTGCGTGTAGAAGGCTCAAATCTATATCAACTCCTCATCATCTTTTCAAAAACTATCATCAAATCTCCAAAATAGGGGCCATCTCTTGGAAATATGAATGTAGTGGTAGCATTGGTTTGATTAAGACCAATAATCAACATATAGTGGCCAATCTAATTAAAAATTGACATTAGAGTAATCCTTGAACACAATCACATAATCTCAAAATAATGCTCACGGTGTCAAGAATTGATGAGACCAACACTACAAAATCTCCTTGATCCAGTCTCATCTATCAACATCTTGGAAACTATGTACTAGCATGTTCAAAAGCAAGAAAACTCCTGAAATGATGTCTCCAAGAACATTGATGATGTTTGTTATTACAACTCAACATGGTAATTGTAAGGACCCAACTTAAGGTTCCATTGGCAATGACACGACAAAGGGCACATCGAGCATACTTGGTAAGTTTCATGGTGAGTCCATATGTTTTGGTATCCTTGGTGATGAACTCACCATGATTCGTGAGACAATTAGGATGGTGTACTAACACATAGGCTAGGAGGATAGAGGATGTCTTGCCTAGCAGGGGCGGACGACTAACAATGTGCTTCATAGCGAGCTTTGATGGAGGAAGCATGTCTTAACCAATATGATAGATTGTTTGTGTTATCCATGGTAAGGCAATAATATTAATAAGTGCATTGAAGAGATGTGAATGCCTAATGAATGAGGGACATAATGTTCATGGACTATCATGTGTTGGCTTAGGTGGATGACAACATAGTTTCACGTTGGGCAGTCAATTGTTCAAGTACGTTTGGCTTGGTGGAAGCGATAGTAGGTTGCCTATGGTTGGGTGGTGATGATGCATCATTACCTACAATGAAACAAGCACTTTGACATTCCATACCACGGGTTCGTCCATGACATGTCGATTAGGCATATTCCAGGTGATACAAACGATTAAGGATCATACTCAACTAGCAAGACCATGTCGATACCACCCAATGACTAAGTTTTTTTAGTATTGTACGAGATGCTTAAATGAAACTAAAATTCTAACCCCGTAACAATGACTCTCAACTTAAGTCTAACTCAAGAATAATCAAAAGCAAAGGATAGACTAATCTCATTATCTTCCCAATCATCATAAAATCTAGTTTATTAAAACTCGTAACTTAATACAAGTGGAACCACATGCTCCAACAATAGACTCAATCTTGATCCCTTTATAGTTATCGGAAATAAGTAACCATGTATGATTTGCAAAGTGAATTGGAGTCTATGTTGTATAGCAAACATTTTTATTTGGAAACTTAATAAAATTGGATGATGAAAAAGACTCCTCCAATGCCTTTATGGGGATGTCAATGATCTCCTGTTTAATATATCCTCCAATGCCTGTATGGGGATGTCAATTATGTTCCACGGTATTGTGAAATACATCGCTCGCGCGGGCAAACAATCTTAAAAGTCTCAAATCTGAATAATTTCGTCAAACAATATAACACTTCCCATTTTAACCTTTCGAGAAGGAAGGGACTCTTACTATGGGTAACACCCATTTCAATTAATTACTATGGGTACAACACACTAAAAAGTCAAATGAGTAGATATTCATGAACTAACAAGCAATCATGTTATATACTTAATTATGGTATATAACTTTATAATGGATTTTTAAACAAAGTTTATATACATAGTGTATCCGTTTTATAACTTTATAACGGATTTTTAAACAAAGTTTATATGCATGATGTATAGAACACCTTTGAAACAAGTGAATAAGAATGTTGAAGTGAATTGACATATAAACATGTAGGACAATGTAAAATGTAAAAAGAGTTTACCCTACCTCATATGTCATGGGATGGAGGATTGAAAAATCATGGTAAAAGTTGAAGCTAGTACTTGCTACTAAAGATGTTGTTGTAGGTTGCTTCTCATGGACTTGAGCTTGAATGGTTTTGGACTTGAATTGCATGGAGATCTCAACAATAATTTTATAAAAGATTATATATAGATATATATAAATTATCAATTTCTTTTTTAAGATTCAGTTTAACTTTTTAAAAGTATGGTATTGATGACAATTTTAATGCAAGCGAACATGGTCACTCCTTGAGTATGAAACAAAGCATGAAAAAGTGGTTGTTGATTTGAGGAACATCACCATTGACATGTGTTAATTATAATGATTATTCCTCTGTCAACGTTGAAAATACTCTCAACTTTGTTGAGAATTAAAATACCAAAAAAATTACTAGGCAAACAATGTTGAAGTTTTTAGAGGGCGAGTGAGGGTTTGGACTTTCAAACACAACTACATAAGATTTAGTTTTAAAGACACTATATGTTAAAGTCCACTTGACACACTTGACCTACCAAAGAAAACCAATGTTCACCCATCACATATCCAAAGAAAAAATACCATTTTGATTGAAAACCACATATCATGTAACCCTTGAGTCAATGAAAGTTACCTATAGGAAGTGTAAGGGATGGGATGATGATGCATATTCGAAGGAGAAAGACACAAATGTAAAATTTGGTAACCACAAGTATTTCTCCATCACATATCCAAAAGGAAGATCGTCATCAAATTAAAAACTACATATCATCCATCGTTAATTGAGTGGAAGTTATTGAATGTTTAGGGATGACATGTGTCATTGAGGAGAAAGATGTGAATTAGGCCAAGGCTTGTAGGTGAGATGGTTTTTCCAACCTCCTCCAATCCTTTGGGGCTATGGGAGAAGTTCAAGACCAAAACCTGTCTAGCTGACGATAAATGCCTAATGACGTGGAGGTTTCTTGGTCTTAAAGAAGGGTACGACCTTGGTAGTGATCGTATCACTCTATTATTCCCTAGTAGGTAGGAAAGGATTAGTCCCCATATCGATTGGCCTACTGGATACTTCGTCATCGATGAAAAATTAAAAAAGAGAAACCTATGAGCAATGAAAGAAATCTGTCAACAAAAAAAATTATGCTCTCATTGTTGTTGATGTCCATGTTTGAGAAAATGGAACTATTGAAAGAATCTATGAAGGAGGAAACAAAGGATAAGTGGATGATGACATAAGATGTCATTTTGGGATATAATATCTCTATTTAAACACTTTTATCATTTTATGAGAAATAGCAGGTTCACAAGTATTATTTATATTAAAAGTATTGTAAATTTGAAAAATAACTTTAAGATACTTTCTTTAAGTTGAAATGGTATAGTAAATGTTTTGGTGAGTGCTAGAGAGTTTATTAGTAGATTTGTGAAAGCAAATCTTAGTTAAGAGGTTGAGATTAAGAAAATATATTTTACCATAAATCATAAATCTTGGAAGATTAATCACAGGAAATGGCTCTTTATATAGGTAAATGAACCCATGAAAAACAAACATATTTTAACTACGAATCAAATATAAATAAACAATATAATAATACTCTATTTTAACTATCAAGGAAAACTCGTTTACACGTCATGCCTGTTAATTACTATTAATTAAAAAAATAAAAATAAAGTAAATACATAACTTGAAAATTCATTAAGTTTTTAACCAGAAAAACGACCATATCCCCACTTTAACCACCCGCCATACATTCTAACTACCACTCTTAACTAAATACACGACTTAAACCTTGAAATGGTGGTGTATAGTAAATAGTGTTGGATTACTGAGAGGGGGGGTGAATCAGTAATAGTGTAATTATAATCCTTTTTCTTCAAATGTTATATCAATGTAGAATTATTATCCAATAATGAGCAGTAAGAAATAAACAATCACACACATGCACAGTACACCAGTGTTTTACGTGGAAACCCAAATTGGGAGAAAACCACGGAATGTTTT
>SNQJ01S0003355.1:90093-103845 GCA_010110895.2 Picea sitchensis
TGTAACCTGTACATCTTCATTCAATTTATTCCTGAAAACCCATTTTGTGCCGATCACATTCTTATTCTTTGGTCTTGGAACCAATTCCCAAGTGTCATTTTTCTCTATTTGATCCAATTCTTCATCCATGGCCTTATTCCAAAGTTTGTCCTTGCTGGATTCTTCAAAACAGTTTGGTTCAATTGTAGATAAGAATGCTAGGTGTGTTTGTTCTGGTGAATGGATTTTTCTTCTAGTCTCAACTCCTACATCTTTGTTTCCAATAATCTGATCTGAAGGATGATTCTTCTGTACTTGTTTGCTAGGTGTATTTGGAGATACTTGCTAAACTTGCTCTTCTGCTTCTGTCGGATTCTCTTCATCTTCCTCTTCCTCTTCTACTTCTTTTTCATATTCTTCTTCGAAAAGTTGTTCCATTGATTTGTTTTCTTCTTCCTTTGATTTTGGTCTGCCTGTTTCATCAATTGTTTCGTTGATGATTTCCACAACTTTGTTTAATCATAGATTGTAACACTTGTATGCTTTCCTTGTACTTGAGTAACCAACAAGTATGTCGATTTCTATTGAAGTGTAATTATTTCTATTGAAGTGTAACGCTTTTGTTGATTTTCATATCCTAAGCCATGTTGATTTCTATTGAAGTGTAATTCTTCCCAAGTTCTGATGATGGGATTGGAAATATCATGTTGTACTTGATGACATGCTTCACATTTTCTTTCACTTATACTTGTTGTATCACTTTGTTCTTTGGCATCTTCTGTTTGCGATTCATTTTCATTGGAATTTGCTTCTGAAGTTGGCTTGTTGATTTGTTCCTTCATCGATTGTTGATCAAAAACATCATCATCATCATAGAGAGGGTTGTTCTGAACAAAAACTAGTTCAAAATACTTCATTGGCTGTTGATTTTTGAAATTTATCAACGCATCATTCAATAGTTGGGATTGTGATTGAAGAAGTCTAACTTTAACTTGCGTCACTTGCAAACAAGTTAGCATTGATTGAAGAGTTGCTTTGTTCAATATCATTGTGTTGTCTTCAATGGTGTTTATTACAGTGTTCAAAAACTCTAATAATTTACGACTTCGCTCCATTTGAACACACTCGCTTGAACTTCTCGTTCAGTTTCTCTTCTTGCTCACTCGAATTTGTTTCACGCTCATTTTTACTCAATCACTTGAACTTTACTTGCTTTCTTCCAAGAAGTTGAGGATGTTGGTTACCACCGAAAATGCATCCAAACTTGTGATGTTTACAATGAATTGAGTTAATCTACTCAACCTTGTCAATTTCGACTCAAAATTACAATGAATCTTGGGTGTCGGGCTCAACCGAGAATGAACCCAATTACAAAAAAATTCAACTTGATTTGATTACTTACAAAAAAATACTATTTGCAAGTAGTAAATGCAAAGATCTCCACATCGAAATTTCTCCTGAATGTGCCAACTTTACAGTATTATGTTGGTGTAGATCGTTGCAGGTAATGGATCACTATGAATAGATCGCGTCCAAGAGGCATAGATCTATGATTTGTTGATGTAGGCAATGAGGTGTGAATCTGTAGATCTCCAACATCACAACATTAAGCCTCCAACTACATATCTCAAACAAATTAACCTTTGACAGATCCACATGGTTGATGTTGCAACACCTACACACGGCTCGACTAAACTAGCACTGAACTCATGCTCATTATCCATCAACTCTATTTCGAATCACTCATGAAGACATCAGGCCCTTAAGACCATAAGAAGCTCTGATACCAATTGAAGAAATTGAGCATAAGAATATTAGGACAAGAATATTGGCGGAAAAGGCCTCAAGCCATAATTCTCAACATTGTATTCATCTTAATGATACAAATATATAATACAATAATGAAACCACCTCAATTGTTCTCACATCGACACCTCATTGGGAGATAAGGTAGGAGGAGGAAATATAGGAATCTAGAAACACACTTAGGATAACAACTATATCCTAGCATGTAAAATATACAAAGGTGGTATACTAAGACTTAATGATTGTATATGAGAAAGAGGCTAACATTTAATAACATTCTAAATCTATATATTTCATCCGAAGTGAATTTAAAAATGACTAAGGACTTCTACCTTGAACCTAGATTCAATATTTTTTGTAAAATGAAGGGTAAAAGCATCTTACTGTAAAATGAACGCCTAAGAATAATATGACCTTCAAATTGAGTGGTTCAAACTGTGGTGTTTGTATTTGATCATTTTACATCTATTCATACTTTAGTTGTGAATTTTGAAACCTAAAACCCTCTAATGTGCATAAAGGCTAAAGGTTTCATTGTAAATGCATGAAACAATGCGTGATGAAAATTGCATTCCCCCGAAAGAAAAATCCATGTATAGTGTTGGTAATTTACAAGTTACAAGTTACAAGATTGTGGATTTGTTGTAAACCCTAAAGACTACATACTAGGGTGATTTGTGCAACTTTGGAAACTATGCACACATACTAACTAAAGTGGGAAAATTTGTACTAACTACATGTGTCCATGACCTCGATGAGGTAGGAGCTTGAACAACCACATCACACATAGGCTAGTTGTTAGTTGCATTTCCATTGCGAAGACTAGCAAAAATCATTAGAGAATAAAAGGTTATATGATAAAATAATAATTAAATAAATAAACAAACATATTAACATTACCAAACAATAGAAAGAATAAAATGGAATACATGAATGAAATTCTCTTGGTTTCAAGAATAATTTATTCTCTACTGAACATGGCCAACCACGTGAAGGTGGAATCTCATTTTTCCTCTCTGTTACATGAAAAATTGTCACATATAAGTGTTGCACCTTGATTCTACATCCACGACACTCTGAAAAAAAAAATTTCATGTTCCCTAGTGATCAAAGAGAAGAAAAATCCATTTTTTGAAGCTCAGAAACATGTCTTTCCCTTTGTTTTTTGGCTTAGTTGGAGAATTGATGCCTCCCTGCCATGGCTTAGGGAGCGTCACTCTCATGGTGATGCCCCTTGCTAGACCAGAATGGAGCATCACTGATGCCTCCTGCCAATTTCATTGGGAGTGTCACCACTGTTAGGGTGGTTTTAACCAATCCCACCTTATTCTATGGTTTGACTCAGAGATACTTCCGGTGGTTATAATGGAGGGATGATTCATAGGCTCGAGTCTCTCCTTTTTGGGTAATCAATCCTAACTTATGGAGGAAATATCACTACCTTCCCTTGATATTATAAGTTGATTGAACCTCCCAAAACCTATATATAAACAAGGTCTCTCAAGGATGAAAGGGATCAAAAATAATTAAGGACTGAAGTATACAAAACTTTTGTTTCATTTGCAAACATACAATAAGGGGTTGGATAGGAGGACTATTGGAGGAGGCTTGAAACACATCATGATTGTAAGTTCCATTATTTCTCGTATTAATAAACTTAGCCTATTTCCCTATTTTCATCTCTTTTCAAGTTTATGTATGAATGATTGTGGCCTGGTTATGATACTTTTTATCTAGCTTGTTACAAATAGTAGAAGAAGAGGACATTTTTATTTCTTTGCAGGTATACTATGTTTGGAGCTAGTATGAATCCAATAATGGAACAACAAAGAGCAGCGAGAAAAACCGACACAAAAAGGTGTCTCTTTCTCTCTTATTTCATGCGTAAACAGATGGAAATATTGAATGTTAGTGTCCACTTGTTCTAGTTTCTTAGTTGAAGAAAACTCAACTAAGGGGAGCTCAACCTGTCCACAGGGTGAGATTTCTCACAACATTTTTTGGTGACTCCATTGGGGAACGATTGTTTCCTTGGTTTTTAACCTCTTGCTTCTTATGACTGCTTGATGAATGCTTGGTTTTTGAAGTCTTTTTTTCTTTTCACCTCCATTGAATAGCTTACAGATTCCTCAAAACACTTTGGTTGAATCTAGGTTGAGTCTGTGCCTGTTTTCCCTTATTTTTTCATAAGTGGCACTCCCCTTCGGTAGCCTACAAAGTGTCACAATCTCCCCCTTGTAAGATTTTCAGGAGTGTCACTCTTCCTTTGACGCCCTGTACCTTTGGCACCAGGAGCGTAACCCTTTCCTGGGTTGCTTTCTGGGATTTTTGGTCTCTGTTTCTCAGTCTGGTTTTTATCCCAGGTTATTCTATGATTACATTAGACTTTGATTGGTTGGTTTCGATTGTGAGTATCACTTTTCTTTTCTTGTTTCTTATGAATTAATTTTGATCAAGTTTTGAAAGGGTTATAATCTAGTCAAGGTTGATCAAATCCTTGAAACTTAGCTTTGATTTCCCGTAGTATTTTCTTGTCAAATTATACAAGCATTTGAATTATGTACATTTCTTCCTTAAAAACTTTCAAGTATTCTACTTGTCAGTTTTGGGAGAATTTTCTGTCACTTTGGAAGTAGTTTGTTGATAATCGATTCTTGTATTTCGATTCTATTTTGAAATCCATAATTTTTTAGAGTCAATTGCCCTATCAATTAGTCTCAAATCCTTTGGTTTTAAGACTTTTTAGGAGTGATTTATTTTTTTACGAGTGCATCTTTGTTTGAGTATTCTTTTTATTCTCATTCTCTTCTATCTTAGCTTTGAACTATCTCATTCTCATTAAAAGAAAAGAAACATTGAAATAATTGCATTCAATCTTATTTGCATGTTAGCATCAAACAAAAAAATTCATGCATTCTAAATCATTAGAAGTAGAGTTATAGTGAAAAAAATTAAATAACTTAACAGTCATTGGTTTTGAAATTTTAAAGAATTCTATTTTGATAATTTGGCAAACATTTGGATTCTTCATTTAATTGAAAAACAAATTGCAAAGAGTGTTGCATGCATTGAGTGTTTAATGGTATTTGGAAGAAAAATAAACCTCTTCTACCTCTTGTAAGTAGGATTCATTGAAATAAATTGTGCATTTCATCTTCCTACTGTATGGTTTTTGGAGTCAAGTCAAATCATCATTAGTTTCATCTCCATCTACCCTTGAGTAAAAACAACTTTAAATAATCAACCACGTGTAATTAAAATAAACTAGACTTTTTATTTATAGAACACCAACAATAGTCTAGGAATTAGAATCTTTGGACTAGGGAAAGTGAGCAAATTGTCCAAGATTGCTAAAAAAAACTATAGAATACTAAAGAGTGGTCAAACCCAGTTGGCGTATAGTCATAGCTAGGAACCCTCTCTAACACAAGGGATAAACATGAGGTCATGTGTGGAAGAGAAACACATATTACCACTCCAAAGATTGACCAATCGTAGCGTAAATATCGTATATTGGGGGTTCTTCTTGAGAAACCACTGGTTTCATTTTCTCTCGGTGCTTCTTGAATCATGAATCTGTTCGGGGTCCTTGGGAGTTTTACCATTCAAATTGTCTTAATTTCTCTTGAATAATTTCATACTCATATATCTTGCCCATATGTTCAATACCGACTATCGATTGTACCCCTCCGGAGGCCTATTGAGAGATGGTAGCCTTAGTGACCTTTCGTAGGTGTCTACATAGGTGACTGTGGGGGGATTCCCTTGATATTTGTGGAAGAGATCATATCACATCTTCAGTACCCTTGGAAGGTGATCCCGCAAAGTGAGGGTCACTTGCATCGAGAAGGGATGATGCGTGGAGGTTGGAGTAACTGCTTCCCATTTCTTCACTGACAACTTGATATCCCATCTTTAGAAAATCCTACCATATACTGTTTTCCTATTTGATAAACTTTATCATTTTTAGAGGTGTGTTCTTTCGTCACTTGTAGTTAGCCCTAAAATTTTTGTTTTTTAACTATGGCCGACGACGGTCTTTGTAGGTCTCATAGGATGCAAGGATTACCTCCAGAAGGTTATGAACTCTTACATCCTCATTCACTGGAAGACCATTCCCAAGAAGGAACAATAAATGAAGAAGTTATATCTGAGACTGGGAGTGTAGTTTCTCCTTTACCTGAACAATTCACAGAAGGGGGTTTTATTCCTGCAAACCCACCCTTAACTGATCCTTTTGGCCTAATTGTTCTACAAATACCTCCTTCAAGATATTTTGAGTTCCAACTTACCACCCATACCATACGAGGACATTTTATCCATAGAGTCGGGAACATATAACCCTACAGAAGGATTTACTACCCATGTTCGAACATCTGGATTAGTTGATACTACTTAGACTTCTACTATTAATCCTTCTACTTTGTGGAGAACATATTCAGGCCAGGATATTCACCTTAATACGGGTATAACCCCGACCCAACCTCTTCCTACTGCGACACAGTTTCCTATAACCTCTCCATGTGGTTCAAATATAGGTAATATTGTTCATGTTGCAAGTCAAATGCCAAGTAGCTCGAGTCTTGTCCTTCCTAGTCAATTAAGCAACACTACGACAATTTCACACTGGTGGGAATTTTCCTTTTACTAAAAAAGACCCGACTGTTACCCAACCTGTGACTAGAGGGAAAGTTATAATAAAATTTTCAAACCCTTTTGTTGGAAGCCAAAAACATCCCTAGGGGAAAACTTCTTTGGGAGGACCCACATGAGGGAAAACCATTCAGGGGGGACCCTCTAATCCTACTCCCTCAGGACTCTATTCTGGAAAACCATTTATGGGTGTTGTTAACCCTATCTGGGCTCAACTGAGTCAAACAAGTTTTCCTCCATAAAAAAAAATACCTAATCAACCAGTGAACCCAACCCTTTTTTCCCAACTTACTCAATTGGTGAATCCTGCTTTTACTGCCCAGATTCCTCAACAATAGCCTATGGGAGGAGCACCATGATATAACATGCATTTTCAAACAACTTACAATCCTAATGGTATTTTGATGCCTCATGAATATTACTAGTATCCTCAAAGCAATCGACAATTTCCTTTTCTAGCCACTTTAGACCTTCCAGACTTGTTGAAATTGACAAATGATCCCATATTGCATTCTCCTTTCTGGACAATAATTTTTTCCAAGTTACCATCATATATTCCTAATTTTGACAGAAAACACAGGGAATACCCCAATAACCATGTTACGACATTCCATCTTTGGTTTTCATCCAACTCATTGACGGATGACTCTATTTGGTTGTGTCTTTTCCAACGAACTCTTACGGGATCAACAAATAAGTGATATATTGAATTACCATGAGGTTGTTTCAATGAATTTAATTCTCTTGCGATGGCCTTATTAACCCATTTTCAACTTCCGATTAGATATGAAATTGGTACATAATTTTTTACCTCCCTTCAAAAATCCACCTCCACACATATTTCTAATCACATTCATGAGTGGAGGCGGTGAAGAAAGTTAATTAAAGTTGTTATTACAGATCAATTATTGGAAAAATGGTTCACAAAGTCCCTTTTACCACCCATTTCGCGCGATGTTGCAATGGGAGGTGTGGTCACTGAAGAGAAGGCTATTAGTCATGCTCAATATCTATATTTGTTTATTCCCAATATGGTATCTTATAAGATCCAATCCCGAATGCTCCCCGTACGTCAACTAATCCATCGAAACCATCATCTAATGCTCATTTTGATGGCATCATCGGTTCTTTAAAAATTTAGTCTTCCACACAATCAAATGGGCCAACAATACATTCAGCTTCTTCCCCATCTATGATGCATACTTATGTTCCATCCAACTCTTCTTCCTCTCCTACTAAAACCTCTCAGGTGAATGCAGTCCAATCTGCTTCATCCCCCCAACCTGGAGGAAAGAAGAAGAATTAAATAAATCTAAGAAAAAATATAATCAAGCGATGAGTTCGAAAACACAAACAAAACCACCTGCTGTTGATAAAGAACTCCACAGTCATTACACTAGGTATTGTCCTCACCGAGATGAAGTGACAAAATTTTTAAGAGGGAATTCCCAACCTGTTGTTTTGACTAATCCTTTTCCAACATAACAACAAAAAATGGTTGCAAAGCATCCTACACCTCTGCAAGGGGGAAACACAGGTCATCTTCCTAGTGGGGATGCTTCCTCAAGTTTGGATGCTTATATGTTTAATGAGACTGTAGATTTTACGACTAGAGAAAAGACATATGATACACCACCAGAGAAAACCAGTAACGAAAGTGTAGCTAATGGAACTATGAATGAAATGCCTTACACTTCTGATACCCCTCCACCTAGAACTCTCCAGATAGATAAACCAGTAGTTGAATCAATATTGCGTCCACCCAAGAGTACTATCTGACGATTGACTTTGAATCCAAACACCGGTGTTGCCCAGAACTATAACATTGTTGAATATATGGCACAGGCACCCCGTGCAATGTTGACACTCGAGGTTCTACAAAACTTTCCTAGTCAGCATAGAATCCTCTTGATAGCCATTGGAGTTGTACACCCCCACTCATCCAATACTATTACATTAAACTGGACGATTAAAAATCGAGATTCTCTCATCAACTTGAATTTCAAATTCAAGTTGTTGTTTGGAATAGAAACGTCCATCGTACTATCTTGGATGACAGTACTTCGACATGTGTTATGTATTTTGCTTGTTGGAAAGCCATTAACTCTCCTAGCCTAAATTAGTCCCCCACTACATTGAAAGCATTTGATGGATGAGGTTTTCAACCTTTTGGACTGCTTCAATCTTTAGCTATTGAACTGGGGGGGGGGAAATCATTTTCGGCGATGTAGAAGTGGTCGACCCTCTTCTAGATTATAATTTGCTTCTTGGACTGAGCTGGTTTATGCGATGAATGTCATTGCATCTTCAGTCTTTCTTCTTGTACAATTTCCTCATCAAGGGAAAATTGTTACCATTGACTAATTGGATTATTGTACACCATATATCCACAACCAAACGACCAACAATGTCCCATTTTTGGAAGATTCGAAGATTATCTATGAGATTGTGGGAGTAGGTCTCCTAAAATCTTCCTCACTCGTGGGAACCTTTCCCCTATTTTCCCCCAAAATCTCGCAGCAAAATGAAACGATTAATATAATTTCAACCATGGTACACCAATCCCTTGAATCATCTAATCCTTGGGTCGTACCTAGTCCACTAGAACTCGATATGCTTGGCGATGTTGTGCCTCTTAGCCGAGTTGAGGTAGCATATGATGTTATTCAATCTGCCCATCTTTCTTCTGATGACCAACATATGGTGGCATTGGATTCTTATTCTCTACCATCTTGGTTAAACTCTTTATCATCTTTCTTTGACTATCTCCTACAAATTTTTCTGTCAGATGAATCGATAATGGAAATGGTTAGCATAGAAGAGTTACCTTGGGGTGATCAACACCATCAATCACCCTTTTTCTGAGTTTGGATGTGATAGAGGATGATATTAAATCCATATTTCCATCTGATATTGTCAGTAACCCTCAATCTTAGATACTTACTCAGGATTCTATTTCTGAAGAAAATTTAGGGAATATCACACAAACCATTCACGTTGACGTATCTAAAAAAGATGGTTTCATGGAAAACATACAATTAGGTGTGAATTGTTCGCTTGAAGAAATTCAGTCTTAGACAACCTTATTTAAGGAATTACATGATATTTTTGCTTGGAGCTACGAAGAAATGCCAGGGATCAATCCTTCGACCATAGTGCATGAAATTAAAATTTACTTTGGAGATAAACCTGTACAACAAAAGCTTCGCCCAGTGCATCCTAGGAAAACTATGACAATTAAGGAAGAAGTAGAAACATTATTGAAATATGGTTTCATTTATCCCATACCTCGGACCAAATGGGTTTATAACATTGTTCTAGTCATGAAAAAATAAGGAACAATTAGATTTTTTTTTTACTATAGGGATCTAAATAAGGCTAATCCTAAGGAAAATTACCCTACTCCCTTCATTAACCAAATCATCGAAAATTGTGTCGAGACCGTAATATTTTCATTCATGGATGGCTTCTTGGGGTACAACCAAATCAATATTCTCCCCTCTGATTAGCATAAAACAACTTTCATTTTACCATGGGGAACCTTAGCATATCGAAAGTTTCCCTTCGTCCTTAAAAATGTTTGAGCTACCTTCCAGCGGGCTATGTCATACACTTTCCACGATATTAAGCACATTGTTGAGCCTTACCTTGATGACTTGCCTACTCATTCATCTCATCGAGAGTATCACAATGATCATCTGAGAGCCATTTTTCTTAGATGTAGGTTCTACAACATACGCTTGAATCCTCACAAGTATATTTTCGTTGTCGAATCAAGTAGACTCTTAGGCTTCGTTGTTTCAAAATATGGGATTAGGGTGGATCCCTTAAAAATGAAAGCTATTTTGGATTTACCTCCTCTCAATGACCTATACCAACTCCAAAGTTTGCAGGGGAAGGAAAAATTTCTGCACCGATTCGTCTACAACTATGCAGAGATCATGAAAGGATTTATGTGATTACTGAATAAGGACATCCCTTTCATTTGGGATGACCAAGATCAATGATCATATGATTATCTCAGGCATGCTTTGAAGCATACGCCATTGTTACATCCACCCAACTATATGATCTAATATATCATTTACTCGGCTGCCTCTACTTCCACTATTTCCATAGTGTTAGTTCAGGAGGATGACGACGACACAAAACGTGTGGTCTACTACTTGAGTAAAAGCCTTATTGGCCCTGAAATATGATATTCACATGTTGATAAGTTGGCTTTGGAAACGGTCATCATTGTTCAAATATTTGTCCATTATATCATACTCTGCAAAACCACAGTTATCGCTGATTCGAACCCCATGTATCATATTCTGACTCGTCAAGTACTGGAGGGAAGATACTCTAGGTGGATCGTTATTCTTCAAGAATTCGATCTCAAGTTTGCTAAATCAACATCAAATAAATCTGTGGTATTTGTTGAGTTAATCTGTGACTTTCCTCGTGCTGATGTAGAAAATGAGACCTTTGACTCATTTCCAGATGATTCATTATTCCTCATTAGTACCTATGATCCTTGGTATGGATACATTATGCTATATCTCCAAACCCAAAATTTTCAACCAAATGTATCTCGTGATGAACATCGTCGCATTCGAAATCGTGCTAAATATTATCTTATCATAGACGACACTCTCTATCACTGTGGTATCAATACCATTCTACGACGGTGTCTAACTCATGAAGAGGATGAACGTGTCTTGAATGACTGTCACTCATGAGCATGTGGTGGTCATCTTTCTGGGATGGCTACAACTCAGAAAATCCTACATGTAGGGTACTTTTGGCCATCGATCATTAAAGACTGTATTGAAGCCGTTAAAAAAATTCCACCCTGTTTAATCTTCCAGAAGAAAGCACGTACCCACCCTGCTCCACTTAATCCAATAGTTGATGTTAGGCCATTTTCCAAATGGGGCATAGATATTATGCAATGTAATCCTACCTCATCTGGGGGGCATTGTTATATTATTGTCGTAGTCAATTATTTTACTAAATCTATTGAGGTTATGCCTACATTCCTTAACGATGGAAGAAATGTTGCTCTATTTGTATTTAACCACATCATCACTAGATTGGGAGTCCCACAAGATATCGTAACTGATCACAGATCCCATTTCTGGAATCAAATGATGGTTGAGCTAAGTGCCAAATTGGGTTTTCGTCACGAAAACTCATCCCCGTATTATCCACAATATAATGAAAAAGTAGAAGCTATTAATAAATTCTTGAAAACCATGCTTCAACACATGGTGGGGGAGAACACAACCAATTGGAATTTACAACTTTTATCAGCACTATGGGCTTACCAGACTTCCCTTAAAACCGCTACTAGATTCACACCCTTCTAGTTGGTTTATGGTTTAGAAGCAGTGTTGCCAATTGAATGTGAAATTCCATCTTTGAATCTAGTCGTAGAACTCCTGTCGAACACCTCTACTGAGGAAGAACATTTTTTATACTTGGTGAAACTTGACGAGACTCATTGTGATGTTTCTCTCGTTAATGAGACATACCAAAAACGTATCAAAATTCAATACGATAAGTTTGTATGACCTCTCACCTTTGCAGAAGGGGACTTAGTCTCGGTTTACAAGCAAGATCACGATAAACTAAGGGTGGTAAAATTTAAACCTATGTGGCATGGAACTTACAACGTAAACTATGTTCCACAGAAAGGTGCTTATGAGCTAGTCAATTATGATGGAATCCCTTTAAAGGCACCCTGAAATGGGATCTATTTGAAAAAGTACTATGCCTAAGGACATCCTTCATATGTTCTTTGTACATTACTGTACCATATGTTTTGGTTTGATGTATGCATTTAATTTTGCATGAGAGTTTGTTTCTCCCATAGCTAATTATCCTAATTTGTGCTTGAATGCGCAGATATTGGTGTCATTTCCCGTACATTTTGGATTTGTGGATGGTGCCAGCCAACAGACCCAAAACTTGGCTTCTGCAGCTTGGACCATTTACCATGTTGGCGAGTTGGTGAGTTCAGGAGAGACTTGTCTTGGCCCTGCAACCAATAATGTTGGAGAATAACACGCAGTGATCAGACTTTTGACCGAGGCTTCCTCTCTTGGTATAACTCATATAATTGTCAATCTATACTCTCAACTCATGGTTTGGCAATTGAATCAGATTTATTCTACCTGTAATCCAACATTGCTACATCTTTATTTGAGGGTTCACTGTCTCAAAAGGTCATTTCATTACATTGAATATCGACATATATCGAGAGAATTTAACGTTATTACTGATTCATTAGAAAATTACATAGATAAACATTCAAAACCATAAAGCATACATGATAGTGAAAAAAATGAAAACATTACACTGAGAGATAAGTAGCCGAAACAAAATCCACACACACACACACATATAAGTAGAAAAAGTGTGTCATACATATGTCCAAAGCGTGCATAAGGGTCAAAAACTTAGGCTACATAGCCTATAGATCATCATCTAAAAATATAAGACAAAATCCATCAAGAAACTCTATCAGTCTTCTTATGGAGCATGGTTCTCATGATAGTGAATAACTTCTCTAGCCACTCGGCATAGTAGGTGAATCATTCCCTTAGACACACCCACTACATGTCTCTATAAGTGATGCAGGATATCTCGAAGACGCGGTGAGGGGACTCCCATGGTTTATCCCCTCAAGTTCCTCTCCACATATTGAAGTTCTTTGGCATCGTCACCTCCCTCAATATCCAAGGATTCCCTACACCGAGCATATGTCGTCATACCATCAGGACACACCAGTCCTCGATATGGAAGATGAAAAATATTATTTAATCCCTTTGTACAACAAAAAGGTCACATATATCAAAACTTTACAAAATAGAAGAGTATGAGGTCACTTTATTTAGAGTTCTACCTGAAGCATCCCACTGTGCAATTTGAGGGAGCACCAAGTATGTACTTCCTCGGAAATCCATACCGGCATAGGGAAAATCCTCTATCGTAGGAAGTTTCTTATTCCACCAATCGAAGAAGTCAATGTCAAAAGAAAAAAATTAATGACCGACCCCCAGTCGAGCCGAGAAACTAGTCCATGTTGTTGGATTACCGAGAGGGAGGGTGAATCAGTAATAGAGAAATAATAATCATTTTTAACCATATAATCCAACTGTTATATCAATGTATCATTAGCATCAAATAACTGCTCCCTGGATATCCATGATCTCCTTCCAGTGGTTAAACTGTTTCTTGAAGGAACCTGCTCTGATACCAATTGTTGGATTACTGAGAGGGGGGTGAATCAGTAATAGAGCAATTTAACCATATAATCCAAGTGTT
>SNQJ01S0003355.1:104494-126687 GCA_010110895.2 Picea sitchensis
ACTTGTCTGAAGCATGTACCCAACTTGTACCTCAACCAAAATCCCTCATCAATTTCATCATCCAAATATAATTTGTGACTCTGTAATAGAACTGGTGTATATGATCACATACCTGCAAACCTTCCTTAACTTTAACAACAAGAGACTAGCATTTTCATCAAACGTTTCTTTAGTCTCACAAGACTAGTTTTGGATTAGTCAACAACCCTAACTTGAAATAATAATGACTTTGTACTTGTGATGAATAAAGATCTGAAACTGATACAAACTATTCTTCAGTGTGTTTTATGCAATTCATCCAGGTTTCACTACTTGGAACCTCTCAGAAAAGGAGTTATGGAAAAAATGGCACACCTTGCTGAATTCTGGCTTATTCTAGAGAGTGACCTTGTAGAGTGTGCCCCACATGAAATTTTGTTGAATTGATATGAAACTATTACAAATCATACTACAGACTGTACTATAACCAACACATTTTGTCTTACTGAATTTGGATTTGTTATGAAGAAGTTATGACGTTTTTACCCAAAACACTTGTTTTTGACTAGTTTCAGGACTAGCCACAAACCCCATTTTCCACGGAGTGTAACTCCAAAAATACAACGACCCACAAGATTAAAGTTTTACCATAGATATTTGGATATTTTTCCTTAATGGAATAGCAATTTCATGGTCTGAATCATTCTAGAAAAAATGTTATTGCGAAAATGGTGAGATGACTTGAAAAAAACATACCTTAGAAAGCATTATCAAAAGAATTTATCCTTTCTTGAATTCCAACCTTATTTTCTTCACTTTTCTCAAAAATTCGGCTTAGATATCCTTTGTTTATCTCATACACCTATAGTTATTCAATATTATCAAGTGTGATTAAAATGAGAGAGCCTTGCCTCTTATTTATACTCTCCAAGCAGCTTCCTTAAAAACATCTTCTAGGTCACTTTGCCCACTTTCCTTATTTTAGGGTTAACCCACTTCTTATTTCTCCATTAAATTTATTATTTAAACAATTTATTTTGTATTCACTTTGAATTATAGTGCACTCATCACTTCACTTTATTATTTACCTTTAAAATCTCTTAAACCACTTTGACTACTTTGACCTTTTGGGGCTTCTAGATGACATATGAGGGTCCTCCAACTTCGTAAGGCCATAACTCTCAAACCGTGAGGAGTTATGTGACGTTCCACATACCAGAAGAAATGGAATGACATGTACTATCCATATATAATAGAATTACCTTCAAATATATCAAAATCACACCATTATCCATCAAACAAACTTGGGTCCATTATCCAAGCCTAGGTTCTCCAATTTCACATGGTCATAACTCTCTAATAATGAGGAGTTATGTGACATTCCACATACCACTGAAAATCGCATGAAAATAACTATCCATCTAGGATAGTTTCCCTGAAAAATTCACTGTCCTTCATCTCATTATTCGACAATTAAGCATGGGTTCTCTTACTCCACAAAGCGTCTTCTCGTGAGAGCTTTCACCATAAGGGGACATCTTTGGAGTTCATCCATATTTACTTCTTATCAACCATGACAAGACAATAATGATTCATCTTTACATCAAACAATATTGGGTCCATTACCCAAACCTTTGTGTTGTGGGGCTTTCTTCAAGGGTTGACATCAATGACAACCAACCTTAATCAACACATGTCTCCATGTGTGGTTCAGAGACGGGATGTACATGCATGTGAATTTGAGGATGCAACAAGGGAACTCTCTCTAGAAATAATGACACTAGTAAAGAACCATATCCGAATTGTTTTTGTTTTCTAGTCTTACACCTTATGATTTGGTCCTTCAAATTGGTCAACACGCCACCACACCAGTTGAAAAGCTTGGGTTCCATGCACTCAACTACATAGGACATATACGAATTGGAAATGAGGTGGGGATAAGTGCTTCCTTCCAATTTAGTGATGGTAAAATAAATGGTGTGGAGAGAATGATATGTTATCTCTTTGATAGCAACCTTGCCACTGGTCTTGTGGGACCCTCCTAAAACAAAATATGAGACATAACTGTTAGTAGTACTACCTGTGCCACGAGACCCAAATATTATAATAGGTGTTCCTCGCTTTGAGAGACCTTTCAGAAAAATACATATCCTTAATCTTGATCTCGAGGGAATGGGGACCAACTTTGAAAAATTGTCCAACGACATCCCACATCACTATAATATGTTCCAAAAGTAGTAGTTCTTTCCCCATACTTTGGGTTTTGAAGAATTTTAATAACCCACGGTTCTTGAGAGCATTGACAGTCTGTTGATCTTGTAAGGTAGAAAAATCATCACTTTCATGCTCTTGTTTCTTCCACTCCAACATGGTGGAAAGCAATATCCTGAAAAGGGTAAGAGAAATCATCAGTAAAAATTTGAGGGCAAATGGGTGCTTTTACATTAAGAAAAACTCAAAAAACAAAAATCCCAGAATGAGCCACGGGGCATTGACACCCCCTATATTTGATAGAAAGGGTGTCTCTAACGCCCCCCATGATAGTCTAGGGGGTCATCATCGCTCGAGGGTCCCATGGAAGCCCTAGCCTAGCTCAAATCTTGGAAAAACTTGCCTCAAACGAAAAAATAAAACCATAAAAAGATAGAGGAGGGGAAGAGCACCTACCTGGTCTAGACAATGGTCGAAACAATGTCCTAGATCTCCCGAAATCAACATCAGAAGAATTGCTCAAGAAAGGGTAAAATCTCAATTTTTATAAGGTGAAGTGAAAATGGATCGTAATTTAGGCCATTTGGCCCTATTTTAAATTTTTAATTAATTCATTTTTACCCACTTTTATATTAAATTACCCTAGAAAATATAATTTTATGATTTTTGTTGATTTCTATCGAGATCTCACACTCTTTTTGTCTAGACCTGGTATATTTGACAGGAAGCAGAACATTTTTAATGACCTCATCTTCAAAGAGCATGCTTAGACTTTATTTGAGCTCTTAAAAACAATGAAAACATCGTCTGATGAGTGATAGTTTAACCCTTTTTTGGTCTCGCCAAATTAATTACGAAAAATGAATACTCTAACCACTTTGGTTAGAAGAGTGTTCTCTCATATCGTTTTATACTTTTTTGGGCCTGAGGGACTAAAATTTATGAAAAAATCAACTTTGGAGTTTATTTTAGGTTATTTTTAAACTCCCTAAACACAAAAAACCATTGAGTTTACCTTCTTTGGACTTGTAAAATTATTCATTGAAAGACGCATCTGGGATCAAACCCTTACTTCATCAGGTTCATTAAACATGTGAAGTAGAACTTACCGAAGGTGAGTAATACCGAGCATTTGTTATCCTCCTCAAGCTCATTAAAAAACAAAGAGGTACTCATCTATCTGGAAGGGGGAATAAATTTTGGGAAGTGGGTCAAGTTTCTGAAACATTACGACAACTTTTTTAGTCACCCTTCAACATGGCACTTGTCTACGTTTTCCTTACATTTGGGTAATCTGCTTGTCTCTGAGTTGTACCATTCCCATGTGTTGTCATACTCTTTCAAATCCTATGAAGAGAACCTTTGGTTGTCATCACATTATGTTCTTGGTACTCGTTGAGTCAATGATGCCAAGTCACTTATTGTGCCATGCAATGTTCAAGGGAAACCTCAAATTCAATCAACCTATGTAATATTATCCATTTTCATACTTATCTTAGTCTGTGCATCTTTTCTCTATCATCTAAAATCACTATCCTAATCAGTTTTGTGTTGATGGTGGGGGATAGATCACGGCCCTCCTTCAACGAGTCTGTTCCTGTCAACATCAACTCATTATCTGGGAGTTGGACTTAGAAACAAATTATTTCCTTAGAGCTTGCATGCCTCAATGGCAGGTTTCCTTTCTTTCGACAGTGGGTTTACACCATTGACCCCTGATCAAAATATTCCAACGAATGTTCGACTTCAACTCATTTATTCATGTTCGTTAGATTGTACTAGGGTACCTTGGGAGTCATTTTCATCACTGGTGATTTACCTTACACTTGTTAACGATATACACTAATGATCGATAATCAAGTGGTTTCTATCATGTTCGACACCAACATATGTATTCACATGTTTAGAATCGTACTGATTCAGGATCGGGATGAAGACCCCGGGAACCTTTTTGGCATATACCAGTTTTATGTGCCTAACTTGGGTTGTGATGGAGGAAAATATTACTGATGTACACTGTCACATAGATCCACTTTGTATTTGTTTGTGGCTATGTTGTTGTCATATTGTAGCTCCACTGTGTAAAATATCATGGCTACAACCTGATCGAGTCATGGAGCTATGGATCCACATTGTACGTTCAGTGGCCATATCCTTAGTCAATGATTTCATGGATCCGCAGTGTAATGGTCGTCGACCATGCTTCAAGTCCACTTTGTACCGAGCATGGGTATTCCTACCTCAGGATGATTCATATGTATGTTGTTTGATATTTGTTTGCAGCCTCCATCCAAATCTTTATTCCAAAACCCCTTATCGTACATCATTATGTAAAGTGTTTTGACCATTAGTGTTTTTCTAACCTCGCACTTTAGGGGGAAATCTGTTACACACAAAATTGTCACATCTAAGTGTCACACCTTAATTCCACATTCCTGACACTATGAACAACATTTTGTCATGTTCCCTAGTGATCAAAGAGAAGAAAAATCTATTTTCTAAAGGTCAGGCACATGTTTTTCCCCTTGTTGTTTGGCTTAGTTGGATCATTGACGCCCCCATGCTATGGCTTGGGGAGCATCACTCTCAAGATGATGCCCCTTGCTAGACCAAAAGGGAGCATCACTGATTCCTCCTGCCAATGTCACTGCATGTTATGGTGGTTTTAACCAATCCCACCTTATTTTATGGTTTGACTCCGAGATACTTCTTATGGTTATGATCGAGGGATGATTCATAGGCTCGAGTCTCTCCTTTTTGGGTAATCAATCCTAACTTATGGAGGAAATATCTCTACCCTCCCTTGATATTCTAAGTTGGTTGAACCTCCCAAAACCTCTATATAAACAAGGTCTCTCAAGGGTGAAAGGTATCAGAAAGAATTAATGTCTGCAATATACCAAAATTATGTTTCATTTGTCAGCATACAGTAAGGGAATAGATAGGAGGAGCATTGGAGAAGGCTTGCAACACATCATGATTGTAAGTTCCATTCTTTCTCGTATTAATAAACTTGGCCTATTTCCCTATTTTTGTCTCTTTTCAAGTTTATGTATGAATGATTGTGGCATGGTTATCATAGTTTTTATCTAACTTGTTACAAGTAGTAGAAGAAGAGGATAGTTATATTTCTTTGTAGGTAGACTACGTTTGGATTTGGACTGGATCCAACACTAGAAAGACAAAGAGAAGCAAGGAAAATCGGAAAAAAA
The DNA here is from genome assembly GCA_010110895.2 of Picea sitchensis. NCBI lineage: Eukaryota > Viridiplantae > Streptophyta > Pinopsida > Pinales > Pinaceae > Picea > Picea sitchensis. The sequence continues at coordinate 109,897 of SNQJ01S0003355.1, forward strand.
GGTGCCTCTTTCTCTTCCTCTTCCTCTCTTATTTTATGCGTAAATAGATGGAAATGTGGAATTTTAGTGTCCACTTGTTCTAGCTATCTCAGTTGAAGAAAACCCAACAAAGGGGATCTCAAAATGTCCGCAGGGTGAGATTTATCACAACACTCCCTCCCACCCACCCCCCTTGCATCACTCTCAATTTCCCATACCCAATCTATCTATTGGAAAATAATTGAAAGTGGCATAGTATGATTTATGCATAGAAAGTAGAAAAACACAATTTAAAGATAAATGAAAGAAAGAATGTGTGCAAATATGTGGTTTTGTACATACAAAACCTATGACATTCATCCATAAGAGTGTATCAACAAATACTATATATGTGATAAACAATCTTTTTAAAATATGGCGCTTACCAGATTTCATTGTATATATTCCATAAACAATGTGCATCTTTCTTTGTTCTCCTCCATAGGTTCACACCTAACCAATGAAATGGGTTCCATGTTTTTCCTTTCTCACACTCTTTTAAATTGTCTCCCTTGGGTCCATGGATTCAAAAAATTTGTCATCATTTCCCACATTGTCAACATCAGTTGTCGACAACTACATATATCAACAAAAAAATAATTTAATTCAATTATAAAAACAATAACATAGGTTGGTTGAAGTTATGATGTCAACATCCATCTTATACATTGTATCAACATCCATTTTCATTCATCTTCCTATGAACACCATTCATATGTGCATAATTTTTCTAAAGACATACCTCTGCTTAAAAATCTCATCTATACCATATTTTCATCAAAGAAAAAAAATGACACTCTTTATTCCATAAACCTCCTAATATGTCATTCTTTATTCCATAAAAAATTCATTATTTATTTTGTAAATTATTTGCACGCCATTATAATGATCAACCATGAAGCCAAAAAGGACAAGTGATGATGAAATACCCAACAACTGAATATTTGTTTTTAAAACCAAGTCACTATTTTCATTTCCCTTATAGAACATAGTATATGCATGAATATAATAGAGTACAAGCATGTATAGAACATAGTATAAAACACAATACATTTGGCACAATTTCCTAACAAGGTATGAGCTTCAGTAGTTCCAGGGATTTTTTCTTCAAGATTTAACCATTTTTCTGGAAGCTATATCAAGCTCCATATATCTATCATATGATGGAATATTGAGAAATAAAGTTTTTATTTTCCATAATAAATGAAAATCATCTATTAACTTGAAAACGGTAGTTTGACCTTTCAAAACACCATCCATATCTTGAAATTCAATTATATCATCCCTTGATTTTATTAACATATCTTCATATGCTTCATGTTGAATACAATTTTCATTTTTATTCCAACATGAAAGTAGTCCCATTTCAACTAATACCTTTTATATTTTCATGAAGGTTTCAGTACTTCTCTGAATTGAAATACATTTATTTTCATGTTGCTGAACCAAATTCTTATTTATTAATACCTTTGTAGCATCCATAATTATAGAAGTGTGATAATTGACACCTAAAGAATTTAACTATTCCCAAGTCTTAGAGTTAAGGTTTTCGGGAAGAGATAGCATTTTTGTAATAGACTCAACATTGATATAAGACATAATGGACCCATTTTCAGATACCACAATCGTTTTGTCAGAAATATAGTTCTTTTCACACTAGGAGACAAACTCAGGAAAATAATAGCTTTGGGGAATTATTAATTTACCCAAGTTTGACTCCCATATATGTAAATAATCATCAAATCCATAAATCTATCACATGATAAATTTATTAACTCATAAGGATCAAACCGTGACAAAATGATTTCAAAAGTTTCACAATCACAACCAATTAGGAATTTTTCATCAGAGGCTAATGGCTGACCAGACTGACTACCTTTCTCCATATATCCTTATTTTAAACAATAACATATTTAAATTAAGGAAATGAGAACACTACCCGAACTTATTTGTCGAAGAATAATTTGACTACTTTTGTTGGATTCTATTGTACTCATAACTATGTTTATCATGTGCATTTAAATTTGGGGTTTATTGTTTTAATTTAAAAAAAAAACCTTTGAATTACATTGATGCGATGCCTTTTATATTTGGATTACATCATCGTGCCACTTGTCATCCATTCATGTATTTTGAGGTAGAAATAAAGTGGTTTGATAATACCACCTCTGCATATCGAAATGAATAAGGTTATGACACATTATCCTTCGTTAATACAATGGTTTATAATTTAGGCCTCCAACCCCCTTTTATCCAGCATGCACTTTCATCGACCGAAATAAACTAAGATAGTTGATCTTGGATCTATATTTATGGTTTGATCATGTTTATTGAATTTTCATTTCAAACCCTATTTTTCTCTATTCGGTGTACAAAAATATGGAAAAAATATGTATTATACAAGGTATCGAACCTAAAGTTAGTAGTGAATGTTAGGGAAAACTTGAAGTGAATGGAACCCACACAAGGCCATTGTAAACCATTTCATATTGAACAAACAACTACAAGATCTAAATTATCTATCTACATCATCAACGAGGCTACATATCGAAGACATTTTGGGGTCAATCCCTCCTTGGACGCACGGGTGGGGTCGGTTTCTTCTTGTACAAGTATGATACTCTACACACTCTCCTTACTTGTAGGTGGGATCGATCCAATGCAAATTCCAGCGGGTTTCTCCTCTATGCATTATATGTACTAGTAGGTGGGGTAGATTAATGCAGTGGTCAACGTGTTTGGAGTGGGTTTATTTGGTTCGGGGTTTGGCACCATAATGTGTTTTTTTATGTTTGAGATTTGTTTTTTTTGTTTTTGATTATTTTATATTTATTTTATTTTTGTATATTTTTTATTTGTTATTTTTTGTAATATAATTTATATTTAAATTCATAAATAATATGTGTTATATATTTATATATAACCCCCTTAACCCCTTAACCCCCCTAACCCCCTAGCCACTGAATTCCCTAACCTTTAAACCCCCTAACCACTCAATCCATAACTCCTAACCTGTAACCCTAAACCATGTCTACCATTTTTTTTTTGTTAAACCTTGTAATGGTTTCCATATGACACTTGCATCTCAAAGATTCCATTTAGGGCCTGGGTAGTGGTTTTGGAGCATGCACATGGTTCCTATGGTGGATGAGGGTGGAGGGTTAGAAAGTTACCAAGGTTACTGGGTGGAGGGTTAAAACGTTGTGGTAGATTATCAATATTTAGTGATAGTTAAAATCAATTAGCACATGCTCAAAATGAGTTAGGAGGTTACAGGTTGGAGGTTTATGAGATAAATCAAGGTCAATGAATCCTAACCAACCAATGATACACATAAGAATATGGCATAAAACTTAACAACAAACAATTAACCCATGTAAGAAAATACTTTAAAGAGAATAAATCATAGAAAATGTTTAATCACATACCCCGACCTACATTTCAACAATTCAATATCATTTATATTCTTCTTTGTCCAACTCCAAATATGCATCATCCTGTTCAGAATCCAATTCATAATTGACGTTGAAAGGATTGGGAATAACAACATAATCATTAGTCAATTTCAATATTTTCATCGTCAATATGATCATCGAGAACATTTCCATATACATCTAGCTCAAATTCTTTGTCTTGTTCATCTAACACATCTAATTTCTCCTCTGCATCATCTTATTCTTCAATATCATCTTCTTCTGCTACATTATACTTTATAGTCCTTCCTCTTGGATCATATCTAACAACATATGGCCATCCCTCTTTACCTGGAACATCTGCATAAAAAACCTACTCACATTGTCTTGGAAGAACATAAATCTCAGTACCCGGATCAAGAGTCTTTGTATTAACCATGATAAATCCATTATCATGCTCAATAATAGTTCTTTCAAGATCACATTCATTCATATTAACCTATACCATTTGACCTCAAACATGACTAATTTAAAGGATTTAAAGTCACATTCAAGTATATCATTCAAATACCCATAATATTTATTTTTAGATACCTTTGGATGTCTGTCACTTCTAGAGGAAACATTAGTGACCTGAAATATTGTAGTTATGCCATAATCAAAGGTTTTTTTCTTGTCACCAAACTTTTTTATGCGAAATTTACGTCCATTGCACCACATAGTCTTGTGGTGTTTCAACTGCATCATGCCCAACACAAAATAAATGCATTGTCAATTAATTAACATATTTAGAATTATAAAATATTTTAAGAAAATACAGACCACATATAGTAATATAATGGGAAATAAGTAAAAAATGTGGGTGAATATGCTTTCCTATTTATCATTTAAACCATATGCTAAATCAATTTCCCTCAATGTAAGATTGGTATCTTGATTACTATAAGCCTCTTTAACCAATGTAGCCATCCCTTCCCATGATAACCTACCATACATTGTATAAATCATTTTATCCATACCTTCTGTTAGAAAATAGGATGTGTAGGGGTCAAAACATATTTGGATTTGTCTTGTTTTGAGTCACAGGGTATTTAAATCTTAGGATTTGGGTTATATCTCATGTCATAACTCAAATTTTTATTTTTCCATAAGCATAGTCTTGTTTTCAGTCTTGGTTTAGAGCCTTGGTGTCATGCTATTATTTATCATCATGAAGGAAATAAGGGTCATCATGGGTCTCAACCTTGGTCTTAAAATCATCATCATCATATTTCTTGTCTCAAGGGTGTGTACACAAAATTCCATTATCTCATTTTCCAACCGTTTAGAGTTCATGTCAGATGTCAAATTTACTTGTTCCCAACTCACCTAAAATTTTGCAGCGTACCAAGAAGTACCTTGTGCACTAATATCTCATCATTTCATTTTGAAAACATGTTAGGGGAGATCTCATCATTTTCAATGCATTCAATTCATTATGATTTTCAGGATTATGTCAAGGAACATCTCTCCCAGTTTCCATGAAGCGCACTACTAGAGTTTGAAAACTGGCGCTGCAGACTGACACTGCGAACTGGTTGTAGTAGGTTGAAAAGGATTGGATACTTCCATTTAATTCCAACTAGAGTTCACAAATCACCAACCTAAGTTCATACATACCAGGTACTCCTTTTGACGATTGCATGTTGCTTAAATGATTGATTGAGAATGTAAATTTGTTGTGTATTGTTGGCACTGCGAACTATTAAATTTTCAATGCACTGCCAACTCTCTGCACCGTTAAAACCTAAAGTTCTAGTGTTATAAACCTTGGTCATTATACAAGCTTGTTATCTCACAAGGTCATCCTACATTTTCCTCTTGCAAACAATAGTATTACCCACTGCCCATTTTGCGCTGCAAACTGTCCATTATAACCCTGCAATACAAATTGTGCACTGTAGATTGGCACTGCGAACCCTCTGTATTTTGATAGACCAAACCCTTGTCAAAATTTAAATATGTCTAAGGCCCAGGTTTTAACTAGTCATTATATATTCCCTCTCATACATGGGAAGTCTTGTTAGTCCTTCATAAATCCTAGTTCAATTGTGTGTTGTAGACTCGTGCTGTGAACTAGCTGTTGGCGCTACAAACCCTATGTTTACATAGAGTTGTCTCTTTTTTCCTGTCTGCAATTTCACTAAGATTGAATTGTTGTCCCTCTTAGCATTCCCTACTTGCAATTTTCTCAAATTCATACTATTGTTGTGTATAATTTTTTTCAGTCAGGTGAACCCTAAGTATGTCAGCTCTGTAATCAAACCCTAAAAATCCTTGTTTTATTCTATATTTCACATAGAAACTGCCATAAGAGGCTACGAGAGGTTTTTAAGACAATAATTATGGACAGTCAACAAGGAAAGAAGATCCACAAGGGGGGAGATATTGTGAGAGTTGAACCACATGACATGCAACTCATCAATTCTGAACCATTTTCAAGGAATCTTTCTAGAGGGTGGGCTACCTTAATTTTTTTCAAAAAATGCAAAGAGGGCATCCTGAAGTGGATAAGAAGTTTGCACTTAATTTCAGTGGAACAAAGACTTGTTGGTTGTGGAGCCTGATTATATTCCTGATTCAGAGGTCTTTGTTTTCAACCGTGTTTATACCCCATGAAGACTTTACACCCTGGAAGAATGTACATTCCACCACGCGGGGGAGTGCAGAGGGGGGTTACCCCTGTATGGGTTCCGGGGGAAAGCAGGGGTTTGGGGGTGAATCTCCTGAAGGAAAAATTGCCTTGTAAATGTATATTGTAATTTCATTGTAAATCTAGACTGTTCATTATAAGGTCACAGATATGACGATAGAATTTATGTTAGGGTTTTTTTCCCTACATGGCATCCCTCTTTTATGAGGGAAATGTATTGTGGCTATGCATCATTGCAAATATTGTATTCTAAGAGAGGATACTGTGAGAGAAAGAAGAGGAAGTTATAGTGGGTGTGTTGTAGGTTGTATCCCTTCATTTGTTGGATAATAATAAAGGAAGGACCTGGAAATATATGTGGTGGACCACGTATATCTGTGTCTCTATTGTATTCTGTATATTCTGTGTTTTATTTCTGCATTTTATCTTATTTTATTGCTTATCGATCATGTTTTTTAACAATACTAAGGTGAGTATGTTGGAGTTTGAAGTCTCTGAGCATTATATTTCTGTAGCTACAAAGAATACCTGATTGTGGTGAGAAGTGGTTTAAATCCATATCTTTGAACTCCTCTTTCTCCTAGGAATTCTTTAAACTTGAACATCAAGGAGATAACCTATCCAAAGGAGTGCCCATAAATAACAAAATCCATATCTTTGAACTCCTCTTTCTCCTAGGAATTCTTTAAACTTGAACATCAAGGAGATAACCTATCCAAAGGAGTGCCCATAAATAACATGCTGGAATATTTTGACAAGATGCTCAGGGTCATCCAAAGGTACTTCACATGTGAAGGAAGGTTCAATATGGTATATCAATACCATTTCAGATTACTACTACACTTCACTAGGAAAGAATACATGAATCTTCCATTTTACCTTTTCATGATTATTGGAAAGACGTCAGATAAAGTCTAGGCAAAGTCCAAGTAGGTGGAAACCAGTGTTTTTCACTGTGGTTTAATCAAGATGTTAGTAATGGAAGAGTTGAAGAAGACTAACATTGACTGGGAAAATTTCCTAGCTGCATCATATTTCCAGTTAGATAGTTATCCTACACCGCAGTCCAAAAGACAAACTCCTACCCCTATTGAGAATATTGTGCATTCATATTCAAGAAAGAAGAGGAGGATAATTATGAGTGATAAATATTTTTCGGCTACTGATAAAGCAGAAGAATATGGTCCCTCACAGCCTTCTGACAAAGAAGTTTCACCTGTGGAAAAACCTACACTTATGGAAATACCATCAAGCAAAGAAAGGAAGTTGAAAGGAAAAAAACTTGTTCTTTCCCCACCAGTTGCTACAAAAACAGTTAAATCTAGAAGACCTTTTACTAAATCAGTAACTAAATAGCATATACCTATGGAAGATGATGCAATAAAAGCTTCATGTAATATTCCATATATAAAAAGGTATGCAGAACATAATAAATATATAGAAATGGCAGATGAACAACAATATAACCTGAACAACACCACAATAATACCAAAATGATACCAGAATAACACCAGAAAGAGAACTTTGATTACTAAGAGCAATGCTCACTTGCCTCTTCGAGGGGGAAACCTCCAGCAGAGAAGAGATCTATTACAATAATATCCAAGACAAAAGTTCTCATACCCTCGACTCCTATTTATACTAAATATATCTATTAAAGAAACCATCTAGAGGAAGATCCTTCTAGAAGTGGAAGCTTCTATTAGGTCTTATTACATTGGAATTATTCTTATTTATTGCTAGGCCTTATTAATATTGACCTTTATTACATCATAATATATTATTCTACCTATGTGAGGGGTTAGGTCCCTAACATGTCCTCCCCCTTAAAAAAAACCTTGTCCTCAAGGCTTGAGATGTGGAAATTATTGCAGAATGGTAGTTGGTTCCCAAGTGGCATCTACTGGAGTTGTATCTTTCCAATGGACTAACACTTCCTTGATGGTTTGCTGACACAGACAACGCTCACGCTGGTCCAAACCTACTTGTGGTTGTATCCAAATGGATCCTTCTTCGTCCAACTCGGAAAGGTTGGTTTGTGTTTGGCACTTAGTTCCAATCACCTTCTTTAAGCATGAAACGTGAAAAACAGAATGGAGCTTAGAATGACTGAGAAAAGCTAACTAATAGGCCACCTGTCCCACACGCTTGAGAATGGTATAAGGACCATAAAATTTGGGCACCAATTTCTGACAATGGTCAGCCTTGAGGGAATTTTTCTTGTAAGGTTGCAGTGAAAGAAACACATGATCCCCTTCTGCAAATTGACGTTCAGAGTGACCTTGATCTGCTTGTTTCTTCATACGATTATGGGCCATGACCAAATTCGGTTTGAGGGTACAGATAATATCCTCTTGAACTGTAACTGTTTGGTAAACCACCTCGACCTTCGAGACACCTGAAAAATATGAGAGAGTTGAAGGTATATTTTTTCCATATACAGCTTCAAAAGGAGTCATGCAGGTAGTTGTATGGTACGAAGTGTTCTACCACTATTTAGCTAGTGGTAACCATTGAGCCCACTGATTTTGCCTTTCCAAGGAAAAACACCTCAAATATGTTTCCAAACACTTGTTGACAACTTCAGTTTGACCATCAGTCTAGGGATGATAAGTTGTGCTGAGATGCAATTGGGTGCCTTGTAGCTTGAATAGTTCTTGCCAAAAATGGTTGGTGAAAGTTGGGTCGTGATAAAAAACAATAGAATGTGCATGCCATGAAGCTTGAAGACCTGATCCATGAAAAGTTGAGACACAATGGATGTTGTAAATGGGTGTTGAATATGACATACATGAGCATACTTGGAAAGATGATCAATTACCACCATGATGACTGATTTATTTCCCGATTTAGGTAAGCCTATAATAAAATCCATAGAGATATCCCACCAAATAGCAGGTGGAATCGGAAGTAGTTGTATGGTGCCAGGAGATTTTACTATTTCTCCCTTTTTTCATTGACACACATCACATTTAGCCACAAAATTACGAACGTCTTGTTTCATACCATCCCATAAAAATGAACGTTTGAGCCTGTCATAGTTTTTGGTAAACCTGGAGTGCCCAACTGTGGGTGTAGCATGAAGCTCAAAAAGGATTATGGATTTAAGTTTGGTTGTTTACTTAAATACAAATTAACTTTGTATCAAATCTCATCATGTAGCCAAAGAGTACCCTGGGGAAACTGGAGAATTGGACTGCAATTGTTGTATTAGATGTGAACTTTTGGGATCGTGTAGCCATTCTTGGTGAACAACTTGGAGCCAATATGGTACAATGAAGGAGAGAGAAAAAAGGGACCCTTCATCTTCATATTATATGGAAAGTGAATCAACAACCACATTGTCTTTGTCTTTCTTGTAAATGATCTCATAATCATATCCAAAGAGCTTAGTCACCCATTTTTGTTGCTCTGGAGAGGAAATGTGTTGTTCCATAAAATACTTGAGCCTTTGATTATCTATCTTAATTTGGAAGCATTTACCCAATATATAAGGGTACCAAAGATCAACGACATGCATAATAGCCAACATTTCCTTTTCATAGATTGATTTTCCCAAATTTCGCTCAGACAATTGTTTTCTGGTAAAGGCCAAAGGCCGACCCTCTTGCATAAGGAAAATACCAATTCCTTTCGCCAAAGCATCACATTCCAGGACAAAGGTCTTTGTGAAATCAGGAAGGGTCAGGACTGGAGTGGTGCACATGGCCATCTTTGAAAAGCCTGAGCAGTTGTTGGAATCCAAGTGAAAGAATTATTTTTAAGGAGTGCAGTGAGAGTTGCCGCAGTATTTCCATAATTCTTAACAAACTTGCGATAATAACTTATTAAGCCCATAAATCCACGCAATATTTTGAGATTCTTTGGGTGAGGCCAATCTTTCATAGCTTAAATATTTTTAGGATCCACCCTAACACTGGCCTTTCCAACAAGATGACCCAAGTACTCGACTTCTGAGGCGCCAAAATCACATTTAGATTGTTTCAGGAAAAGTTGGTGCTAAGAGAGTAGATGGATAACATGATCCACATAAGAAAGATGGTATGTCCAGGTTTTTCTATAGATGAGGATATTATCAAAGAAAACTAAGAAAAAATGACAGAGACAAATATGAAAGACATGATTCATGAGGCTTTGGAAAGTGGAGGGATGGATATTTGGAAAGGGGTGATGATAGGGACAGTTATTTGGAGGAAGGCTTCCTGGGACAAAGGGTATGGAATGATCATGAACACCATGGGAAGGAGGGAGTCCCTAGGGAGTGGAAAAAACCACTTGATGTTTATAGAGGATGGAATGGAGGTCCTACAACACAGAGGGTATCTTAGTTGCTTGTATGGCATGGAGTTGGGAAATAACGCCAGAATGACCTTTTTTTAGCATCTTTTCCATGCGATGGGAATTAATGATCTTTGGGGAACTGGCAGTGATGCCTTGGAACTTATATTGTTGGCCCTCCTGGTCGAATTGCATGGTTAATTCCTTAAAATCCATGAGAATGGGACCCAAAGTCCTTAGCCATTCTTCACCCAACAAAATGTCACAAACGCCCATGTTGATAGCAAATATATGATATTTCAAGTGGTATTCACCAATTTGGAGACACACATTTTCACAACACCCTCCACATTTCATGGACCCACCATTGGCAATCATGATTTGGAAATTATTGACTGCATGGATATAGAAATTAGTTTCTTGGGCAATGCAGTGATGAATAAAATTATGGGTGCTTCCACTATCAACAAGAATGATGACCTTCCTATGCTTGATGTAACCAATTAGCTTGAGGGTTTGGGGAGCAGAGAAGACAATGAGAGAATTTAGGGAAATGACCGGTTCTACTTCAGGAGGGTTTGAGGGAGGGGTTATGTCAGTGGGTTCAAGTGACACGTACACAAGGGGAGCCTCAATATCCTCTTCTGAAACATCCTCCAAGATGGCCATAAAAATCTTTTGTTCCTTACACTTGTGTCCCAGAAAATATTTTTCATCACAATTATAACAAAGGCCTTTAAGTTGGAGTTCAGCCATTTCATTCTTGGTCAATTTTTGGATCTTTAGTGGAGTAGGAGGAGTGGGATTTACTAGTTTAGTGCAAGGAATAAATTAGGGTTTTCGGTTTTGAGAAGAGGCAACCTGTTGTGCTTCCTTAGCTCTTTTAGTAGCCTCCACCCAAATATAAGGTCGAGCCATGAGGACATGGGCATGAATCTCATCCTTGAGGTCAGTGATAAAACATTCTCGGAAAAAAGCATCAGACATGCCCTCTATATGAAAATCCAGTCGCTCAAAAGCAGTTATAAAGTCTTCCACTGTGCCAGATTGTTTCAAAATTTTCAAACAACCTAAATGGTTGGTATTAGTGTCAAAGCATTCATAAAGCTCTGCCACAAAGTGTGTCCAAGAAACATACTCATGGCGGGAATTTTTTCTCCATTTCCACCATTGCCAACTTTCTTGATCTAGATGGAGAACACCATATCGGAGTTTGGCCAACTCATCTGTAATGTCATACAAAGAGAAATAATGTTATTTGAGTTACCCATGTAGTGGGATCTGAGCCATCAAATTTGGTTACATCCACACACAGAAGGCGTAGGTCACGCTGAAAGTGATGGGGCTGAAAATTATGGGAATGAGAGGAAGTTTCACCTTCAGTATGAAAAGGTAGGTCAGATAAGGGAGGATCTGTAGGGATATGCAACTTGGTGCAGATCATCATAGTGACAGATTCAATTTGGGTAGTAATGTTTTGTTTGAGGTCTTGTTTGAGTTTCTCGATTGAGGCAGTGATGGAGGAATGCATGTTTTTATTGATGGTGGAAATATTGGCACCGAGTTGTCTCACTTCTTGTTGGGTCTCTGTGAAATAATTAGAGTGCAAGGTATTGAAGTGAGATTCCAAGTCTTGGCTATGGGTATGGGCCATGATGACGAGGGAATCAAAAAGGGGTGGGTGGGTTCACACAGGAAAAAACAAATTGTTGAAAAATGATAGGTATGAATGTGATAAAGGCGAAGAGAGAAATCCAATGGAATAGGTCTCAAATAATGGTGCCAATAGGATCCATACTTTTTTTTTTTTACACCTGTGGAGTTATACTCTGATCTAAAGAATACTTCCATGATGAAATGACCAAATTCTTAATCAGGAAGAAATGTGTAGTAATTTGGCAACTCGAATGAAGGAGACACAGTTGTGCAGAAATAGATCTTATTTGTTCTATTTTTTGTTTCCATCCCCAAAGGTTAAGTATTCAAGGGTTCTACAGACAAGGGTTTTCCCTGTGGTATAGCTCTCTGATATACGTGCAGGGTCCAAGAGTAGTACTCGACCCAATATCTCAGGGCACCAACTAAGGAGGCTATACTGTGCCCTTAGCCATACTACTTGACTACCCAGGTATTAGAGATTATCTTCATGAGTGTTGTTCTCGGTGGAACTATAGCAGTCAGGTAGTCGATCGATTTATCTATGGAGGGCTTCATGAAATCTAGGTTGATTCGTCTACAGGTGTTGTATGATGCTCTACCACTCGAAGGGATACCAACAAGGGTTACAAGGGTGGTCAATAGATGTGTGCTTAAGTACCACTTGTATTTCCTGCATGTATGAATCCCCGACCGTGGGTTTATGCACGTAACGAAAGATCTTTGTAGCTTAAATCCATCAGAATACGTCTCTACCCTGAAAAAAATTAACCCACAATTTTCTAGTGAGGAAGGTGCTCTGATACCACTTGTAATATTCCAGATATAAAAAGTATGCAGAAAAAAAATAGATATCTAGACATGGTAGATGAACAACAATATAACCAGAACAACCCCACAATAATACCAAAATGATACCAGAATAACACCAGAAAGAGCACTTTGATTACTGAGAGCAATGTTCACTTTCCTCTTCGAGGGGGAAACCTCCAGCAAAATAGAGCTCTATTACAATAATATCCAAGACAAAATTTCTCATACCCTCGACTCCTATTTATACTAAATATGTCTATCAAAAGAACCGTCTAGAGGAAGATACTTCTAGAAAATGAAGATTCTATTAGGTCTTATTACATTGGACTTATTCTTCCTTATTGCTAGGACTTATTAAAATTGACCTTTATTACATCAGAATATATTATTCTAGCTATGTGAGGGGTTATATCCCTAACACTTCAGCTCAACAAAAGGACAAAGTTCAGTTTTCCAAGAAGCCCATGGAGGTTATTGATATCAACACTCCTCCTCATGAAAGTAACCCTACTTTCAAAAGACTCAAGAGGCAGCTTAAGGATGCAAAAACTGAAATTGACAAGTTGAAAAAGGAATATTTGGAGTCCCAAATTAAGCTAAAGGAGATGTTAGATCTATATGAGGAGACAATTGATAAAGAAAGTTTCATGGCTAAGAGGTCTTTGCCCCTTCATAGGAAACTCAAGAATGTATATAAGTAGAAGAGGGCTTGCCAAGCTGAAATCAGGAAATTAAAATCATAGTTACAACCTTTCAAAGAAGAAGTGGAAAAAAGGAATTTAGATATGTTGGATAAGGTGGCTAATAGAAGGAGTACCAGAACAAAAATATGAATACAAGATGATCTTCCACATCGGCATCATTTTGTAATGGTTTACTTTTTGCATGTAGTTACAACACTAAGTGATGATTTTGGAATTTTGAGATAAACTTAGCATATTTTTTATGTTTTCTCCAAGGTTACTTCAAGTTGTAATGAGTTTGTAGCTTATGGAAGGTTTATCCTACTTCTGGTACATGTTTTAAAGGTCAAAATCATTTTTGCAAGAAAACAGGCTTCTACAGGAAAGTTCACAGCGCCTGGATTCACTGGCACTGCGAATTGGGTTTTTTAGGACAGTTTGTAGCGCTATGTTGTGAACTTATATTTATGAATATTTTTTAAGGTGAGAGGGATTTCCAGGTGTCAAGTTGAACTCGTACTAGCATTCACAGGTTTAGTTGCACATTAGAAGGCCACCTGCCTCAAGTAGTTGCATGCAGTAAAGCCACATCACCAGTTGTTAAAGGTTGTTCAATACGTTGCCAACATTTTCCTACAAAATAACATTCTGCTAGTTTCTTGTTGTACACTTTGTTGATTAATTGGGTTGGGTGTCATTGATGTGAACCCTTGAAGAAAGTCTGGTAGTGAATTATGGTAGCACAAAGGTTTGGGTAATGCACCCAATTTTGTTTGATGTATAATGGTATGCTTTTTAATATATTTGAAGGTAAGACTATTTTATATGGATAATACATGTCATTTCATTTCCTATGGTATTTGGAACGTCACGTAAGTCCTCACGGTTAGAGAGTTATGGCCATGTGAAGTTGGAGAACCGTCAAGAGTCATCTAGAAGCCCCAAAAGGTCAAAGCAGTCAAAGTGGTTGCAAAGAAGAAATTATTTAAATAATAAAGTGAAGTGATGAGTGTACTATAATTCCAAGTGGATACAAAATAAATTATTTAAATAATAAAGTTAATGGAGAAATTACTAAGCGGACAAGTGGTTAGAAGTGGGTTAGCCCTAAAATAAGGAAAGTGGTTTAAGAGATTTTAGGAGGTAAATAATAAAGTGAAGTGATGAGTGTACTATAAGTCAAAGAAGATGCAAAAGAAATTATTTAAATAATAACGTTAACGGATAACTTACTAATTATGGAAAGTGGTTAAGTTATGTGGACAAGTGGTTAGAATTGGGTTAACGCTAAAATAAGGAAAGTGGGTTAAGATGGTTAAAAGGTAACCCCTTGAGGAAGCTACATAAAAGTATAAATGAGAGGAAAGGGTATCTCATTTAATCACACTTGAGAATATTTAATATCTATAAGTGACTAAGGTAACCAAAGGATATCTAAGGCAAATTTCAGAGGGAAGGTGAAGTAAAGAAGGTCGAAATTCAAGGGAGGATAAATTGTTTTGATGATGCTTTCTAGGGTATGTTATTTATAGGTCATCTCACCATTTTCACAATAAAGTTTTTTCTAGAATGATTCAGACCGCACAATATGGAGGTCATTGTGAAAACATACCCAAGTAGTTCTGATAAAAATTTCATCTTGTGGGTCGTTGTATTTTTTGAGTTACACTCTGTGGAAAATAGGGTTTGTGGCTAGTCCTGAAACTAGTCTAAAACAGTGGTTTTGGGTAAAAACGTCATAACTTCTTCATAAAATATACAAATTCAGTAAGACCAAATGTATTGGTTAGAATACAGTCTGTATTATTCTTTGTACCATTTTTAGATCCATACAACAAATATTTCGTGCGGGGAACGCCCTACAATTTTGATCTCTAGAATAAGCCAGAATTCAACAAGGTATGCCATTTTTGCTATAACTCATTTTCTGAGAGGTTCCAAGTAGTGAAATCTGGAGGAGTTGCATAAAAGACACTGAAGAAAATTGTGTACCATCTTCATATCTTTATTCATTACAGGTACATAGTTATGATTATGGCAAGTTAGGATTGTTGACAAATCCAAAATTAGTCATGTGAGACTAAAGTAAAGTTTGATGAAAATGCTAGTCTCTTGTTGTTAAAGTTAAGGAAGGTTTGTAGGTATGTGATAATATACATTGGGTCTGTTACAGGGTTACAAATCAGATTTGGATGATAAAATTGATGAGGGATTTTGGTTGAGGTACATGTTGGGTACATGGTTAAGACAAGTAGTTGATGAGTTGGCACATACATGAAGTGTATATTTGATGATGTTGGTACATCTTGATGAGTCATAGTTGATGAGTATTTGATCCATAATTGGTACATACCTGGTACATGGTTGGAGGCACTTTTTGGTATTATTGTTAACACATGGTTTATGGATGATTTAGCATACTTGTCTTGGTATATTATTAGAAGCACATATTGATCTTGGTGATGATTATGAGTTGTTGTGTTATGCTTGGTTGATGCACTTCTTGGTGATATTGTGCATATGGTTGAGAGTTGTCTTGGTGATTGATCTTGGTGTGTAGATCAGATTTGGTTGATAAGATTGATGAGACAGGTTGTTGTGATAGGTTGTTTGGATAGGTTATTGTGATAGGTTATTTGCACATGTTTGGTGCATGGTTGATGCATTTTTTTATGGTATAGGTTGATGTATGGTACATGTTGGCACAGGTTATTGGTATAGGTTGTTACAGGTTTTTTGGTGCAGGTTGATTGGTACAAGTTTACAACAATATATATCACAGTGATAGTGTGACAGTGGTTCCATCATTCTACTTATATTTCAGGGCTTTTGTACGGGGAAGAACAGGTGGTTGTAGCCACCTTCTGGCTGTAGCTGGAGAACATAGGGGGTTGTAGCCTCCTTCTGGTTGTAGCCAAAGAATTGGGGAGTTGGAGCTTCCTTCAAGTCGTAGCCTGAGAAACTAGGGGGTTGGAGCCTCCTTCCAGAAAAAAAATAAGTTGGTGCTTCCAATGAATGTAATTCTTAAAGACATATAAGAAAAATCTTTATGTGGTTTTCTCCCACTTTGGGTTTCCACGTAAAAACATTGGTGTACTGTGTATGTGTATAATTGCTCATTTGTTCATTGTTTATTTACTCTGCAATTATTGGATGATAATGCTACATTGATATAACACTTGCATTTTATGGTCAAAAGGGATTAAATTGTTCTATTATTGATTCACCCCCCCCCCAC
>SNQJ01S0003355.1:131896-150864 GCA_010110895.2 Picea sitchensis
TAGAAGGTAAATAATAAAGTGAAGTGATGAGTGTACTATAAGTCAAAGAGGATGCAAAAGAAATTATTTAAATAATAAAGTTAATGTAGAACTTACTAATTATGGAAAGTGGTTAAGTTAAGTGGACAAGTGGTTAGAAGTGGGTTAACCCTAAAATAAGGAAAGTGGGTTAAGATGGCTAAAAGGTAATGCCTTGAGGAAGTTACATATAAGTATAAATAAAAGGGTCTCTCATTTAAACACCCTTGAGCATATTGAATATCTATAAGTGACTGACGTAACCAAAGGATATCTAAGGCAAATTTTAGAGGGAAGGTGAAGTAAAGAAGGCGGAAATTCAAGGAAGCATAAATTCTTTTGATGATGCTTTCTAAGGTATGTTATTTATAGGTCATCTCACCATTTTCGCAACAACATTTTTTCTAGAATGATTCAGGCCGCGAAATATGGAGACCGTTGAGGAAACATATCCAAATAGTTGTGATAAACATTTCAGCTTGTGGGTCATTGTATTTTTGGACTTACACTCTGTGGAAAATAGAGTTTGTGGCTAGTCCTGAAACTAGTCTAAAACAAGTGTTTCAGGTAAAAACGTCATAACTTTTTCATAACAGATCCAAATTTAGTAAGACCAAATGTATTGGTTAGAGTACATTCTGCAATATTCTTTTTTCCATTTTTATATCCATACAACAAATATTCTGTGCGGGGAACGCTCTACAAGTTTGCTCTCTAGAATAATCCATAATTCAACAAGGTATGCCATTTTTGCTATAACTCCCTTTTTGAGAGGTTCCAAGTAGTGAAATCTAGAGGAATTACACAAAAGACACCGAAGAAAATTGTGTACCATTTTCAGATCTTTATTAATTATAGGTGCATAGTTATTATTATTGCAAGTTAGGGTTGTTGACTAATCCAAAATTAGTCATGTGAGACTAAAGTAAAGTTTGATGAAAATGCTAGTCTCTTGTTGTTAAAGTTAAGTAAGGTTTGCAGGTATGTGATCATATACACGAGGTATGTTACAGAGTTGCAAATTAGATTTGGATGATGAAATTGATGAGGGATTTTGGTTGAGGTACATGTTGGGTACATGGTTGATACAATTAGTTGATGAGTTGGCACACACATGTAGTGTATAGTTAATGATGTTGGTACATCTTGATGAGTCATAGTTGATGAGTAGTTGATGCATGATTGGTACATACTTGGTACATGGTTGGAGGCACTTGTTAGTAGTATTGTTGACACATGGTTTATGGATGATTTAACATACTTGTGTTGGTATATTATTAAAAAAACATATTTATCTTGGTGATGATTATGATTTGTTGTGTTATGCTTGGTTGATGCACATCTTGGTGATATTGTGCATATGGTTGAGAATTGTCTTGGTGATTGATCTTGGTGAGTAGATCTGATTTGGTTGATAAGATTGATGAGATAGGTTTTTGTGATAGGTTGTTTGGACAAGTTATTATGACATATTATTTGTACAAGTTTGGTGCATGGTTGATGCATTTGTTTATGGTATAGGTTGAGGTACAAGTTGATGTATGGTACATGTTGGCACAGGTTATTGGTACAGGTTGTTACAGGTTGTTTGGTGCAGGTTGATTAGTACAGGTTTACAGCAGTATATCTCACAGTGATAGTGTGACAGTGGTTCCATGATTCTACTTATATTTCAGGGCAGTTGGATGGGGCAAGGACAGGTGGTTGTAGCCACCTTCCGGTTGTAGACAGAGAACATAGGGATTTGTAGCCTTCTTCTGGTTGTATCCATATAATTGGGAAGTTGGATCTTCCTTCAGGTTGTAGCCTGAGAAACTAGGGGGGTTGGAGCCTCCTTCCAGTTGGTGCTTCCAATGAATGTAATTCTTAAAGACATATAAGAAAAAACATTATGTGGTTTTATCTCGCTTTGGGTTTCCATGTAAAAACATTGGTGTGTTGTGTATGTGTATAATTCCTCATTTTTTCATTGTTTATTTACTTTGCAATTATTGGATGATAATTCTACATTGATATAACACTTGCATTTTATGGTTAAAAAGGATTAAATTTCTCTATTACTGATTCACCCCCCCTCTCAGTAACCCAACACACTTGTTTCCATGCTTCCCTTAGGCACGGTATCCTATGAGGAAGTTAAGGGGCGAATGGTAAAGGTTTCTTTTGATGTTTTGGTTATTTAAGAAGCATTGTAATTGGAGATGAGGTTTGAATGGTTGAGGAGAAAAACTCTTATATTTAGTCTCTTATTACTGTAATAGAGTTTTTCCTAATGTATGTACCAGACTCAAGAATCTTTAATGGCGAAAAATTAGTCTTTTCCTACTTTCATCTTTGTTCTATCTCACTTTGGTATTTGTATCTGGTGAAGGATTCATCATGATGCTTGTTTCTTTATTGCAGTAAATGATTTATTGTGGTATTTTATGCAAGTTGATCAAAGTGATTTTCTCTTTGGATTAAGAAGTTCTTATTCAAATGAGTTTTCTTCCATGTGTGTTCTAGAAATACCTGATGTAAAATGATACACATATTTCACTTTCCTTGCTAAGTCTTCTATCTTTCATTTATATCTCTTAACAATGATTTGAAGTTATTCAAAGCCTTGTTTGCTGGTGTGTATTTCATATAATATTTTGTGATTGAAATCATAAAATGAGTTTCACATCCATTTGCCACGCTTTTTAAAACATTAATATTCTCATTCTGATGGGTATTAGGCTTACATCTACAACATTCTATGTGTGACTTCTAGTGATAACAATTTTGGCATCATTGTCGGGGAACGGATTGAAGACATTTCCTTGGGTTGTATGACAAAGACACTATTGATTTTGTTGGTTCAGTAAATAGAACGACTGCATAGTGCACTTGGCGAATCCAAATTTTAGTTGTGGCTCCCAATAGTAGGCACACGAGGTCTAACCCACAGTCACCTCTGGCTAGACTTGAACCTGATCCATAAAACATCATAAAGAAGGGAAAATCTTTGCAAGGAGCCTCCTCTTCTAAATTTTCAGGTACTTCTGGAAACCCACCAGACTCTGTTTTCCATACACCAATTGTTGTTTCTCATTTACCTATTACTGAAACTCCTGTAAAGTCAGAACTAAGAGATTTTCTTGTAGAATACTCAACTTTTTCCCTTGATCTGAAAGAAGAAAACTTGGAAAGTTTTGATTTTCTTGCATCTCCTGAAATTGTAAAGTGGTTTAGACTTGAAAGTTTGGAAGATTTCCCTCTCTTAGGTTCTCCTTATCCCTATTATTTTAAGTTTCTTATAACTAAAGAAGAATAAGAAAAACTTAGTTTCTGTTGAGATCCCCCCAGCTCTATCCAAGTCCTAACCACCTTCTATTAAATATGAACCTTCTCCACCTTATACTCCTCCTTTTTTAAAACTACTTGTTATATAGATTGCATCTTTACCCATTAAGTCACCTTCTACTTCTCCTAAAAATTAGAATCCTCCTTTTCCAAATAAAATGGCATGAATTAATCTTCCTCAGAACATAATGGATGCCATTGTCGCTACTAGGTATGCACCATTAGTTCTTTTTCAGCCAATGAATTCTTTTCCAGTAGGAGATTACGTTAAGTACATGCATAAATTTACAAGAGAGGAAGATATCAATGCAAAAGAACACCTTACTGCATTTTACAATTATGCAGATAATTTAACTATTGAAAACGAAGATGTTTGGATGAGGGTTTTTGTGCAAAGTCTAGATGGATAATATAGGAAGTGGTTTATAATTTTATCTCCTGGATCAATAGTTGTAATTGAAGCCTTGGATGATTCCTTTTTAAGACATTGGGGTGACAAAAAAGACTTCTTATATTACATTACGGAATTTGGGGCTCTTAAAAGGAAAGAGGGTGAATCAGTGTTTGATTTTTCAAAAATATTTAACAAGATATATAAATAAATTCCTACTGAAATTAAACCCACTGAAACTTCTGCTAAAATAACTTATAAAAATGATTTTGACCCAGAATTTTGTCTTTTGTTTAGAGAAAGAAGATCTACAACATTGTCTCATATGCAAGATGTTGCACTAGAGGTTGAATCAAATATATTGACAGTAGATAAGTTGAGGGGAAAATATAATAGAGATAGAAGAAAACAAAAAGAAGAAACCTCATCTTCAGATGCTTCAGAAATTAATCCCCAAGTTGATGAATTGACTAAGTTGGTTAAGTCACTTTCTGCAGAAATGGAAAGATTAAAACTCGAAGGGAGACAAACAAATAGAAACCCTCAATATTTTGGAAACATAAATAATTTTAGAAGGCCAAGTAATACACCTCAAATTCTACAGAGAGATTAGAGAAATAGAGAGGATCAGAAGGTTCAAACTCCTCTACAGAACAATTTGGTTGATTATGAAGAAGGAATTAAGGAGGAAGGAGATCAAGAGATTCATTGTTTGGGAGATACAGTTGCCTCCCCTCATTTAACCTGGACTTCTTATGAAGAATATTTAATGAGAAATCAGTTGAATGAGTTAAGTAAAGGAGAAAAAGTCAATGAAACTCAAAACAAATATAATTTGAGGTCAAAACAGAAGGAGGGAAAACCATGTACATCTACTCAGCATAAAAAATTAGATACCCCTCCCAAGACAATGGCTACACCAAAGAAAGAAACAATATAACAAAAAAATCAACCCATTATCAAGGCTCATGTTCAAGAGACAAAGAATGTTCAAAAATCCCAATCCGATTTTAATTTTGATAATGAAATACAGAAAATCAAGATTCTTGTCCCACTCCTAGAGTTGATGAAAAATGAAGATTTCAAGAAATCTATTTCAAAGATTTTGCAGCCTGAATCTTTTTCTCATTCAACAAACTCAGTAAACTTATAGGATGAGAAACCTGCAGTTATATTGGGACCATTGGTAGAATACAAAGATGACTCCTCTCCTCCATTTTACACTTCTTTGAATGTACATGACAAAATTTTGCACAATTGTCTTATGGACTCAAGTGCATCCCACAACTTGATGCTTAAGGTTGTCATGGATGAATTGGATCTGGAAATTACTAAAGCCTATCATGATTTGTATTCTTTTGACTCAAGAAAAGTAAAACATCTTGGAGTTATTAAAGATCTAGTTGACACTCTTTTTCAACTACCTAGGAAGAGCATAGTCATAGATATTGTAGTTGTGGATGTTCCTCCCAAATTTGGGATGTTTTTTTCTAGATCATGGATCAAGAGGTTAGGAGGGACATTGCAAATGGATATTTCTTATGCTACCATACCATTCTTTTGGGGTGAACACAAAAGGTTGTATAGAGAAGCACAACTTGCATATATCATAAGTGATGAGGGAAACCCAACAAACCATCCCATCTATGTTATTGACAATGATTTAGGATCTAGCATTATGCATCTTACTGATTTTCCTCAGTCACCATTGGAAATAAAAAATCAATCAACAACAACATGTGAGACAACTAGGCAAGGTGCTCAAACATGGAAAATGTATTTTGATGGTGCATCTTCCAAGGATAGTGTTGGTACTAGAGTAGTGTTAATTTGTCCTTATCAGGAGGTCATAACCTTGTCATTCAAGATGGAATTTGAAACCACAAACAACATAGAAGAATATGAAGCCTTATTTTTGGGGCTTAGAGCTGCAAAGGACATGAAAATTGAAGAATTGTCAGTTTTTGGAGATGCAGAGCTAATTATGCATCAAGTCAGAAACATCTATCAAGAAAAGCATCCAAGACTAAGAGCTTATAGGAATGAGGTTTGGGACCTACATATATTTTGTTGCCAAAGAGGCTAATACATTGGCTGATTCCTTAGATGTTTCTGCCAGTAATTTTAAAATCCCACTACCTCCAAAGCCTAAGTACGATGTTGAGGTGAAATCTAGACCTGTTATACCTGATAATGTTAAAAATTGGTTCCCTTGGAAAGACTTTTTGATAATAATGATGTGGATGTGAAAGTGAGTGATTCTAATTAAAATTCAAATATGACATAATGTAATCTAGGTACTGAAGAGGAACCTAAATATGTTAAATTGTCCAGTAGTTTGTCAAAAAATCAAAGGGTTGAATATATCAAACTGTTGAAAGAATTTGTTGACGTTTTTGCATGGAAGTATGAAGACTTGGAAACTTATGACACCAGAATCATTGAGTATAGAATACCTTTGAAATATTACACCAAACCTTTCAGACATAAACTAAGGCAGATCAACCCTATTTTATTTCCCATTATGGAGAAAGAGGTCAAAAAATTGCTTGATGCCCAGATCATTATACATCTGAGGTATTTTGATTGGATAGTTAATTTGGTCAAGAAGAATGGTGATATCAGGATTTGTGTTGACTTCATAAACTTAAACAGGTGTTCCAGAAAAGACAACTACCCCTTACCAAAAATGGAGCATATCTTGCAAAGGGTGACAGGCTCAGTAAGGATTTCTATGATTGATAGGTTTCCAGTCTACACTCACATTTATGTGTTACCAAAGGATAGAGAAAATACAACATTTACTACTCCTTGGGGTACATTCATGTATTCCAAGATGCCCTTCGGTCTCATGAATGCAGGGGAAACTTTCCAACGTGCAATGGACATTGCATTTATTGGAGAGAAAGAAAAGTTTGTGGTTATTTAATTGGATGATATCACAGTGTTTTCCAAGTCTGATCAAGAGAATTACCAGCATTTAGAGAAGGTATTTTTGAAGTGCAGAAAGTATGGGGTGTCCCTTAATCCCAAGAATTCTCTTTTTGCCATGAAGGAAGGTAAGTTGTTAGGACATATTGTCTCAGCTAAAGAAGTAAAAATTGATCCAAATAGAGTAGAGGATATCAAAACTCTTTCTCTCCCAAGATCCAAGAAAGAAATTCAGTCCTTAGGTAAAATAAATTTTTTGAGGAGATTTATATCTAACTTTGTTGAGTTAGTGAAATTCATTACTGATCTATTAAGAAAAGTGAATGAAGTAAAATGGACACCAGAAGATGTGATTTCTTTTGACAAAATAAAACAAGCATTGACTGATGCCCCTGTTTTAATCAGTCCTGACTACTCAAAGGAATTTTTGATTTTTTCCTTTTCCTCAAATGATACATTAGTTGTTGTCCTTTTTCAGAAGAATTCAGTTGGAATGGAGCATCCTATTTATTTTTTCAGTAGAGCCTTGAGAGATGCTAAAGTCAGATATAGAATCATAAAGAAACAAGCTTATGCTTTAGTCAAAGCTCTACAAGCTTTCAGGGTATATGTTCTTCACTAAAAAATTATTGCTTATGTCCCTTCAAGCTTTGAGAAAGAAATTTTGATTCAACCTGATATAGATGGGTGAAGAAGTAAGTGGATTGACAAGATTTTGGAATTTGATCTTGAGGTGATACCCACCAAGTTAGTAAAGGGTCAAGGTTTAGCTAGATTGTTGGTTGAATCAAATTTTAAGGCACTAGGAGTGAATTTCTTGAGTACTAACTCTATAAATCAGCAATCTAATATTCCTAACAGCATCTTGTAAATCAGTTGAAAATTGGAAAAATGCAGTTGGTATAAGGACCTCATCCATTTCTTGCAAAATTTATAACCTCCCAATGGACTTGAGAAGACCAAATTGAGGGATTTGAAGCTTCAAGCAGTCAAGTATTGCATTCTTGATCAGATTCTATATTGGAAAGGTCTTATAGGGGTTCTTTTAAGATGTTTGGATCCAGAAGAGGAAAAACAAACTATGACTGAATTTCATGAGAGTCTATGTGGAGGTCATCACTTTTGGAGGACTACAACATAAAAGATACTTAGAGATGGGTACTTTTGGCATAGTTTATTCACTGATGTGTGTGCAAAGATCATAACTTGTGACAAATGTCATAAATTCTCAGGAAAATAACAACTCAAATCTTTGCCTCTGGAACCTATAGTGGTATCTGACCCATTTCAACAGTGGGGGTTATACTTTATTGGATAAATTCATCCATCCTCAAGTGTCCAACATCGGTGGATTCTGACTGCTACTGATTACTTCACCAAGTGGATACAAGCCATTCCCACTAGAAATGCAACACAAAAAGTGGTTAATGGTTTCCTAGAATATATTATATCAAGGTTTGGGTGTCCTAATTAAATTGTTACTGATAATGTTGCAGCCTTTAAAGTTGAGCCTCTGGTGAAGTTTTGTGAAAAAAATAGTATTTAACTTATCCAATCTACTTCATATTACCCTCAGGGTAAAGGCTTAGCAGAATCCTCCAACAAAATCTTAGTGAATATCATATTACCCTCAGGGTAATGGCTTAGCAGAATCCTCCAACAAAATCTTAGTGAATATCATCAGAAAACTATTGGAAGATAATAAGGAGTCATGGGATTCAATGTTGAAGTTTGACTTATGGGCAGACAGGGTAACCACCAAAAGGTCAATTGGCACCACACCATTTCAGCTAGTTTATGGAACTAAATCTATTTTCCCTACTCATTTATCCTTACCT
The DNA here is from genome assembly GCA_010110895.2 of Picea sitchensis. NCBI lineage: Eukaryota > Viridiplantae > Streptophyta > Pinopsida > Pinales > Pinaceae > Picea > Picea sitchensis. Next base: position 140,402 of record SNQJ01S0003355.1, read on the forward strand.
GTGGCAAAGTTTCTTCAAGATCAAGTAGGGGAACTAGATGATATGATCAGGAGGATGCATCAACTTGTGGAAGTACAAAAAACCAAGGAGCAGTTTTTTGATAAAGCATAGAGTCATCAACAAAAAATCAAAGACATTTTTGACAAGAAAGTGAAGAAGGAATATTTTCATCTTGGAGACCTGGTACTCAAGTGGGATGCTCAATGGAAAGATAAGGGGAAACATGGTAAATTTGAATCCCTTTGGGTTGGTCCTTTTAAATTTTTGAAGTTTTGCAAAATAATACTTTTAAGTTGCAAAATTTGGAAGATGCTTAAATTCCTAGTGGCCCAATAAATGGGCATTTTCTAAAGAAAAATTTTTTCTAAAGCCTGGGTGGCTTCATCTCATTGTAAATACCAGTCTTTTAGGTAGTTTTGTTTTATTTTAATAATGACTCCTTTCCCAATGGATAAGGCACTGGAACTGCATATTCTGGGAGCTTCATAGGGAGGTCTCCATCCCTTGTGGAGCCAAATGTTAGCACATAGGATGTGTAGGGGTCAAAGAATCTTTGGATTTTTCTTGTTTTGAGTCATAGGATCTTTAAATATTAGGCTTTGGGTTATATCTCATGTCATAACTCAATTTTTTATTTTTCCATAAGCATAGTCTTGTTTTTAGTCTTGGTTTAGAGCCTTGGTGTCATGCTATTATTTATCATCATGAAGGAAATAAGGGTCAACATGGGTCTCAACCCTGGTCTTAAAATCATCATCATCGTATGTCTTGTCTCAAGGGTGTGTACAAAAAAATCCATTATGTCATTTTCCAAACATTTAGAGGTCAAGTCGGATGTCAGATTTCCTTGCTGCCAACTCACCTTAAAGTTCGCAGTGTACCAAGAAGTACCTTGTAGACTAATATCTCATCATTGCACTTTGAAAACATGTCAAGGGAGATCTCATCGTCATCAGCGCATTCAATTCATTATGTTAAGGAACAACTCTAACAATTTCCATGAAGCGCGCTATTGGAGTTTGAAAACTGGCGCTGTAGACTCAAGTTTGAAGTCCAACTCGAGTTGATAAATTACCAGCCTAAGTTCAGACCTACCAAGTACTCCTTTTGACGATTGTATGTTGCTTAAATGATTGATCGATAATGTAAAGTTGTTTTGTATTGTTGGCGTTGTGAACTGTTAAATATTCAATGCACTGCCAATTCTATGCACCATTAAAACCCACCGTCCTGGTGTTCTAAACCCTGGTCATTTTTCAATATTGTTATCTCACAGGGTCATCCTATATTTTCCTCTTGCAAACATTAATATTAACCACTGCCCATTTTTCACTGCAAATTGTCCATTATAACCCTGCGCTGCAAATTGTGTTACAGACTGGCACTACGAACCCTCTGTCTTTTGATTGACCAAACCCTTCCCAAAATTGAAATCCTTATAAGGCCCAGGATTTAACTAGTTATTATATATTCCCTCTCAGACATGGAAAATCTTGTCAGTCCTTCATAAAGCCTAGTTTAATTGTGCGCTGCAGACTAGTGTTGTGAACCGGTTGTTGGCGTTGCAAACCCTCTGTTTACACAGAGTTGTCTCTTTTTTCCTGTTTGTAGTTTCACTCAGATTGAATTTTTGTCCCTCTTAGCATTCCCTACTTGCAATTTTCTCAAATTCATACTATTGTCGTGTATAAGTTTTTTCATTCAGGTGAACCCTAAGTATGTCAGCTCTGTAATCAAACCCTAAAAATTCTCGTTTTATTCTATATTTCACGTAACAACTGTCATAAGAGGCTACAAGATGTTTTCAAGGAAACAATTATGGACATTCAACAGGGCAAGAAGATCCACAAGGGGGGAGAGATTGTGATAGCTGAACCACATGACATGCAACTCATAAATTCTGAACCATTTTTCAAGGAATCTTTCCAGAGGGTGGGTTGCCTTAATTTTTGTCAGAAAATGCAAAGAGGGAATACTAAAGTGGCTAATCAATTTGCACTTAATTTCAATGGAACAAAGACTAAGGTGGGTATGATGTATTTTGAAGTCTCTAAGCATTCTATTTCTGTAGCTACAAAGATACCTAATTGTGGTGAGAAGTGGTTTAAAGCCATGTCTTTGAACTCTTCTTTCTCAGAGGAATTATTTAAACCTGAATATCAAGGAGATAACATATCCAAAGGAGTGCCCAGAAATCACATGCTGGAATATTTTGAAAAGATTCTCAGGGTCATCCAAAGGTACTTCATATGTGAAGGAAGGTTCAATATGGTATATCAATACAATATCAGATTACGACTACACTTCACTGGGAAAGAGTCCATGAACCTTCCATTTTACCTTTTCAGGAGTATTGGAAAGATGCCAAATATAGTCCAGGAAAAGTCTAAGCAGGTGGACACCAATGTTTTTCACTCTGGTTTAATCAAGATGTTAGTAATGGAAGAGTTGAATAAGACTAACACTAACTGTGAAACTTTCCTAGTTGCATTAGATTTTCATTAGATATTTCTCCTACACCACAATCCAAAAGACAAACTCTTACCCCTATTGAGAAGACTGTACATTCATATTCAAGCAAGAAGAGGAGGATGACTAGGAGTGATAAAGCTTTTGAGGCTATTGATAAAGAAGAAGAATTTGGTCCCTCACAACCTCCTGACATAGAAGTTTCACCTGTGGAAAAACCTACACTTATGGAAATACCATCAAGCAAAGCAAGGAAGTTGAAAGAAAAAAAACTTGTTTTTTCCCCACTAGTTGTTGCAGAAACAATCAAATCTAGAAGACATTTTACTAAATCAACAACTAAACAACATGTCCCTATGGAATATGATACATAGGAAGCTTCATCTCAACAAAAGGACAAATTTCAGTTTTCCAAGAAGCCCGTGGAGGTTATTGATATCATCACTCCTTGTGAAAGTAACCCTACTTCCAAAAGACTCAGGAGGCAGCTTAAGGATGAAAAAACTAAAATTGACAAGTTGAAAAAGGAAGATTTGGATTCCCGAATTAAGCTAAAGGAGATGTTAGATCTATATGAGGATACAATTGATAAAGAAAGTTTCATGGATAAGAGGTATTTTCCCCTTCACAGGAAACTCAAGAATGTATATAAGCATGAGAGGGCTTGCCAAGATGAAATTAGGAAATTAAAAGCAGAGTTACAACCTTTCAAAGAAGAAGTGGAAAAAATGAATTTAGATATGTTGGATAAGGTGGCTACTAGATGTAGTACCAGAACCAGAATATGAATACAAGATGATCTTCCACATTAGCATCATTTTGTCATGGTTTACTTTCTGCATGTAGTTACAAAACTAAGTGATGATTTTGGATTTTGAGTTAAACTTAGCATCTTTTTTATGTTTTCTCCAAGGTTACTTCAGGTTGTAATGAGTTTGTATCTTCTGGAAGGTTTATCCTACTATTGGTACAAGTTTTAAACATCAGAATCATTTTTTCAAGAATCAGGCTTCTACAGGAAAGTTCACATCGCCTGGATTCACTGGCGCTGAACTGGGTGTTTTAGGATAGTTTGCAGCGCTATGCTACGAACTTAGATTTATGAAGATTTTTTAAGGTGAGAGGTATTGTGAGGTGTCAAGTTGAACTCATACCAGCATTCAGAGGTTCATTTTCACATTATAAGGCCACCTGCCTCAAGGAGCTGCATGCAGTAAAGCCACATCACCAGTTGTTAAAGGTTGTTCAATACGTTGCCAACATTTTCCTACAAAATATCATTATGTTATTTTCTTGTTGTACACATGTTGCCACGCTTCCCTTAGGCATGGAATCCTATGAGGAAGTTAAGGGGCAAATGATAAAGGGTTATTTTGATGTTTTGGTTATTTACGATGCATTGTAATTAGAGATGAGGTTCGAATGGTTGAGGAGAAAAAATATTATCTTTAGTCTCTTATTACTGTAACAATTGTTTTCCTGATGTATGTACCAGACTCAAGAATCTTTAATGTTGAAAAATCAGTCTTTTTCCTACTGTCATATATGTTCTATCTCACTTTGGTATTAGTCTTTAGTGAAGGATTCATCATGATGCTTGTTTCTTCATTGCAATAAATGATTTATTATGGTATTTTATGCAAGTTTATGAAAGTGTTTTTCTCTTTGGATTAAGAAGTTATTATTCAAATGAGTTTTCTTCCATATGTGTTCTAGAAATACCTAATGTAAACTGATACACATATTTCACTTTCCTTGCTAAGTCTTTTATCTTTCATTTATATCTCTTCATACTGATTTGAAGCTATTCAAAGCCTTGTTTGTTGGTGTGTATTTCATGGAAGATTTTGTGATTGACATCATAAATTGAGTTTCACATCCATTTTCCACGCTTTTTAAAACATTATTATTTACATTTTGATGGGTATTAGGATTACATCTACATCAGTCTAGGTGTGACCTCTAGTGCTAACACCTTCATCCAATAAATATTGTTTGCGACGTATAAATGTAGTGCATCCCACTCTCGACCAACTATATGAAAAAATACCAATTCATCAATAATTAAGTACCATGAAAAAGATTAATAATTGATGAAAGAATACAAATTAAATAGTTACTATATAGATAAAAATGAATAAACAAAAGTATTGTAGATCTCTATGATCTAATTACCTTTCACTTTCCTCACTCTACCTTTCCCCAACAGGACCTCCCCTTCAAATTTGTTGATGGAGTTGACATCCTAAATGAGAGGCACATTCATATATGCTACTAATTTAGGAATTTAATGACTAATATACACTAAGGATTGATATACCATATAACCTCCACCATAGAACCCTCAGAACGTGCTCTTTGTCTGAATTAAGAGTCATTTGGAGGAATTTGAAGAACACAATCTTCAGTTTTGTTCCCTGCATGGTAATCCATAAATTGTGTTATGCTTTGGCACCTGAACATTCGCTGCAAATGTTGAATTATGGGAATACGACGAAGAACCTTGTGAGGCACGTGTTGTGTTACTTGATCGGTTCATTGTCCATTGCTTTGACATTGCGTGAATTTCGTTTCCGATGCATATTGTCCATAATATATAATATGATCATTAGGACATGCATCAATAGCTCGATATTGCATTCCAATATCTTTCATAATGGAAGATAATTCTCAGTATGTGCAAGGTAAAGTATTTGATGATGGTGGGAGAAATTCACTTAACAATCTACAATGCAAAATATAACTAGTTAATGTAAATAATATTAATATTAAATATTGCATTCTTAATTTACACATTAATTAATAACACTAAGAATAGAGAAACAAAACAAAACTAGACCTTTTATGTATATGTGACGAATTATATTACATACCTTATGATCTAGGTGAGACAAGCGTTTGACACCATTCAATACCTTCAAGTTCACCAACAACAATATAATAGAGAGAATATTTGTCCTCGAGCCTTCGTAAAGGGGTTTTTGCGACTTCTCAATCAGAGGTACAACATGAATGTCATCAAAATTGTCATCCATTTGAGCAAAGGTGTCCTGAATCAATATTTTTACACCATCATTCTCAATTGTACTATTATCAGTGTCATCTTCTTCCATAGGACTAACTTGAGCTCCAATTTTCTCTCCATCTTCCTCAGTGTGTACAACATGATTTCTACTGCTACTTAGCACATTCTCAATATCGCACTTAGGACACCCTTTCTTTATAAGTACAAAATATCAAATAATATTAGTGTATGTAAAAAATATTGAAAGGATAGAAATTTATACGAATACAATCAATACAAAAACATATAATGAGTACTAAATTACCAAGGGATGATATTTATACCCCCCTTCAATGTGTCAAAATTGTCTACAATGCATTTCAGTTATTGTTATTAAAAGTCTTCTTCTATTGAATCCCCTGCATTGATTGCAAGGACAATAACATTTCCTAACACCTTTTGCTTCCAATGTCGCAAATAACCTTTGAAGCGTCCTATCATTTTCCTTTGGAGTATTGTTATATGGAATTGTAATCAACTGTTACAACAAAATCCAATGAATCAATATAAGTACAATATACAAATGTATTCTACCAATTTCACACATGTAAATGCGTTTCTATAGTCCAAAAAAACACAATACACATAATAGAGAGGAAGAGGAGCTATGAACCCATGTGAGAGGAATTAAAGGAAAGGGAAACAATTTTATGGTTTCCATTTCGTCAAATGGTTGGGGAACATCCTTCCAAAATTTGTAAACATTTTTGTTAAATGGTTGGCATGCATCCTCCAACCTTTCACATTGTGTCAAAAACCAATATTGTTGAAATTAGGGAAAGGAAAAAATCTTGAGATATCACCCTAGTATACAATCTTTAGGGTTTACAACATATCCATAGTCCTGTAACTTGTAACATGTAAATTACCAACACTATGCATGGAGTTTTCTTGGAAGGGCATGTATTTTTCATCAAGCCCTGTTTTCATGCTTTGTTATGCATTCTTTTGCATTTACAAGGAATTTTTTATCCTCTATGCATAGAAGATGGTTTTTAGTTTGAAAATGAACAACTAAATGTATTACAAGATTTAAAATGACAAAATATAACAAACTCCACAATTTGAACCACTCAATTTGGAGGCCATATGAGTCATGAGCGTGCATTTTACATAAAGACAATTTTACCCTCCATTTTATAGAAAGTCTTCAATCATTTTTTTGTAAGTTAGAAATTATATCACCTTCAAATAGCCACAGAGATAACAGTCAAGGTTTGTTGGAACTTGGGCTTCTGGTGATGGAAACCAACCCAAGCCGCAACATAATTCAAAAAATAAAATGCCACTATGGGACTAGAGTGTTGTAATTGTTTGATGAAAGACTCAGAGTAGTCTCAGACCATAAGCCAACTATAGACGACAAAAATATTAACCCACTAGCAAGTAGGTCTACATAATTAAGAAAGGAAACCATGAATGCTATGAAACATGTCCTTAGCTTGTCCTTTGTGCATGTTGATAGAACGCCCTGGTTGCAATAGGATGGGCACATCCAAGATGATTATGGTCATGAGGTATGGATCCTGGGTAGTTTGATGATTCGTTGAACAGGAGCACAAAGTCAATAGAAATTTAATTTTGGCATCCATATGCTCCATTCTGAACCACAAGTCTACAACTTCCCCTTGTAATTCAAATATAAGTTACATATTCTCCTCCTTTAGATTAAATTCCCTTGACTCGGATTTGGATTCAGATTGAGGCATTTGGGATCTTTAGGAGAATGTTCCTCCCACTTTCTTGAGGATGGGGTTTGACCTTGAGTCTGGATCTCGAAACTTTTATGGAGGTCGATTGCATATTCTACACATTCTAATTTACATCCCCCATGTCCAAATGTCTTCCAAGTTGAACTTCATGGTAGGATCCGTAAGAAGGACACTTTTCTCCTCTTAGCGTCACGGTGAAATAGATGTATCCCTCTCTAAATTTTCCCTTGAAGAAGATTGAATCCCAAACTCTGCACCACCCTGACAAGAAGAGATCTGGCCTCGCCTGGCTCGACCCCTTTCCCTCGACATACAAAAGAGGAAAAATCAAAGGAGACAAGAGTGGGTGGTCGAGCGAAGAACTAACGACAACTAACAAAACCAAATTGACATACAACGTGAGGGTGAAAAATCCAGATTCAACATACCTCCGACATATGTCAAACTTTCTTCCATCATGTCAACCATTAAATGTGCTTTTAACCAAGTGACAAGATCCAGACTGTTGCGTTGATTATTCTCAGCTTCGGTTGTACTATGAGAGATCACCATATCTCCTCTCACACATACCAGACTAGTAATCACTTTCAAACTTTGATTGTCATAGTTGATGAGCATTCCATCCACATTCCCATATTGGAAGAGGAGTTGACGCGTGGTAGAATGTACATCCATTGAGTGTATTTTCATAACTCTTGCGATGAAACCCCATCCAGGGGTAGAAAGTCTTCAATATTGGTTCAAGGTAGAAGTCTTGTTTCATTTGAAACTGCACTTAGTGTGATACATATAGATTTATAATTCTATTATATTCACCCCAAATCTTTTATAACTAAATTTGGAGCTATATAGAAGCATGAGCGTGCATTTCCATTAGGTCGCTTTCTATTGTTTTGGTCTTTCAATTTACACGGAATATTTTTCCTCATTTACACAACAACCACATTTATGTTTGAAAATGAAAATAAAAATATGTACACAGTTGTAAATTATCTAAGACACCCTCAACAATTTGAATCACTCAAATTGGAGGTGTTTTAAGACTTGGGCGTTAATTTTTGTGAAGCTCGGCGTGCATTTTGCACAAGGGAAGAAATTAGAGTTTAAAAACAATACATGTATTTCTTATGTGTGAGTGTGCATTTTTAGATGTGGAGACTATAAGCTTGAATTAGGGTTTTATGCAACAACATAAACCCAATTAATCCTTCCATTATTTGTCAAATGGTTAGCATGAAAAATCAATAATGGAAACAATGAGGATTGGATGGGTGGGAAATTGTAACATACCCATAATACAATGAGGCATGAAATATTTTATGCCTTAGGCTTACATTTTAGAGGACATAGTGAGCATTTTCATACAAAAAACCTTATGTTGTGCATAAAGGGTAAAAAATGCCTTGTAAAACAAAGAGGTCAAATTGTTAAAACTGGCCTTATTGAAATGCATGCCAGACTAAGGGAAATGCACACCCAATGGTGAAATTGGTATGATTATATCAGGGATATATAGGCTTATGAAACATCCATTCCTTCAAATAAATTATTGACGCCACCTACCCTCGACAGCAAGCCGCGATCACCAGGACCTTCTTTCACACAGGCCCGAAAAGTTAAGAACTCTTCCAACTCCTCTCGGGAGTTCTCTTTACCCACAGTAACTCTTCGGTGATCTCCCCTTTTGCGTATCGGGAAATCGGGTTCCGCTGATTCGTGAACCTCACGACACTGTTCTTGTGTACTTCAAACCTCCGATCCCCGATGGCCAATAGTCAGCGCTAGGCACTCGTTGGGAATTTCCCTATCGGGATATCGCCACTCGCGATATCAAAGCTTTGGGTTTTCAAACCCCAAGTATCGAGGTGTCGATCCTCCGACGCGAAGCCACCTGTCCTCCACTATACCCCGGGGTCCCATGCTGCTACGCCACTTCTCTCCCTCGTGCGATCGGGAATCACGGGATCGCGATTTCGCCTATTGAAGTTCCTTGCGACGAGAATCATCTAACGCCGAATCCCGACCTCCGTAGCGATCGACGGCTCCGATAAAATTGGAGAATCACTACTCGCGATTTCGACGTGCATGCGACTTGCCTCGTCAAACGCCAAATGCCGATATGCGATGTCTCTTGGGTTAATTTCTCCACGACTTTTCCGCGATCTGACGATCTACGGAACTTCGCGATTCTCCACAGCGATTTCAAGTCGTCGATTCTCTTCCTCTTGAGGAATCCTCCTGCTCCACAACTTCTCTTTGCTCGAATCTCACCCAGGCCTGTTCCCACAACATGCATGAGGAACTACCCCTCCTGAGCTTAATTCACCCTGACTCCTTCAGAGATCTCTGCGCACACTTCCTGTGCTTGACTTTCAACAACTCTCAGAGTATTGAAGTCACCCGGACTCTATGCACTCCCTACAACAGAATTCCTCGTCTCCCTTTCCTCAGACTCACCTCTGGGACTTCAAATCCGACCTGCACTTCAACCGCACGGTTCGAATAACCCAATACAACCTTGGGCAGATGAGAATAAGAGTTCAACTCTCTGGCCTCATCAACGCACTCTATGCGGATGAATTCGACTGCACTCGATGCAGGGATCTTCTGGCTCAGACAGAGAAACAATTGAAACTTATTCTCGTCTCCCTCACAGATCTCAAATCTACCATGAAATCACATACACAACATATAAAACAAAGGCATAACAAGAAGCAAATATGCAACAGCATAATATCAACAACACACAGAGAATAATCACAGCCATGGAATTGAATCAAATCTTTCCTATTAATTTAGTATCTGTACATGGGTGTTCTCCACAAATTCTCTGGTCTGCTCTGCTTGCTCTCAATGAATAATTCTGTTGTTCTGAATTATTATTTTTTTTTGCAATAATACAAAGGAGGGTGCCTTTATTCCGTTTTCCCTCACGAAAGTAAAACTGTCTAATCTAGACTTAATTACTTTATCTACCTACATTAAATATAATAAATGCCTCAGCTACCTAAGGACGAGAGCTTATCTGCTCAAGGTCTATATTACAATACAAGTGCGCTTCATTAAACCATGCATTAATGTCTTGGCGCAACAATATCACAATGTTTCAAAATTGGTGTTGGCGCTGCCCAGCTGTTCTTTTTGCTCCATGCGTTGGCTCGCTTGATGAGGTGTGGATGCTCCTGCATCATACTCCTCGTCTCAAAAGTTTTCATGGG
>SNQJ01S0003355.1:154942-183593 GCA_010110895.2 Picea sitchensis
AATAAAATTACATTTTCTAAATGTTAAAGAACTTTTTTTTTTTTTTACAACATAATAAGAATATTTGAATAACTCTCAATTTTTTTATTTATCACTACATATTCAAAATATGGTCATCAAAATTTTAATCGTTACTAATATAAATATAAATAAAGAAGTCAAAAGATTTACAAAAAAATCATATCTCTCAAACAAAAAATTATTCAAAAATCTATTATGTACAATCTTCCTAGAAGAAGAAGAAAAAAAAAAAAAAAATCATAGCAACACAAAAGTATCTTGCACAAAAAGTGAATCAAACAACACAAAGCATGCTTCAAAAGAAGAATGAGAGATATTAATAAAATGGCCCGAAGGCATATTTGGAGTGACAACCCTCTTGATGAGCCCATATGTGCCTATGTGTTAGGCACATAGCACCATTTGATTCCTATTTTTTCACCATTTAATTCTTATTCTTTTACAAAGTATCCAGCACCATTTGAATCCTATTATTTTTGACAAAGTATCAAATGCCATTTTTTTTTTTTCCCTCGAAGCACGATTAAAGAAGTTCTTTATAAAAACCACTTTAATATTCAAAATCTCCTTTTAAATGGCCCTTAAACAAAAATTTCCATATTTGAAACCTCTCCCATCCCATCACTTGAATTGTTTGAAACCCCTCCCATCCATTTACTTGCATTTTTGAATTCCTTTTTGACTTGGCAACATCAAATCAACTTCAAAAACATAAGCTCAACTATATTATTAGTGTGGGTCTACCTAAACCTATTTGAAACTTATAAAAATGAGTATGAAATAAATATAAATATCTCAACTAATCAATTTTTTTAATTTAATTACTCTTGGAAACTTTTTAATTTACAAAAATTATAATAATTCAATACTTTAATTTTTATTATTTTTTAATCCTAAAATCTTGAGGGAACATGGTTGATCAACGACAAGACTTGAAGCCATTAAAATAATATATTATTGTGGTAATTGAACCCAAGTGGACAAGGTAACAATCATTCATTTCAACCACCCAAACTAAATCCAATTAACATTTTAATTTTCAACATATTTTTTTAAGCAAAAAAGAAACTAGGTTTTTCTATTATATACAATCAAAATTACAAATTGATTACCGAGGAGTCTATTGTGAAGAAACCAGAGCCCTGGATTGGTATTTAGAGTATCATATTTTATCATTGATAGCTTAGATATGTTCTACTATAATCGACCCGAGAAATGTTTGTATTGTTTGGAGCTTTAGTCATTACAAATTTAAACCCGAGATAAATTTCTAACTCTCCATGATTGAGCATATAGCAAAAAACGATCCAGAAAAATAAAAAAGGACAAAAGAAAAAAAACGATCTCGAGTCCATTCTTTGGCATGGTTGCATTGTTCCATGTCTAGGTCTTCCTTTAGTCTCCTACTAGGTCTTGGTTGGTCATCCTCCACCGTGATTGGGCACTCCCTGGTTTCCTCCTTGCTTGTGGCACCCTCTAGTTGACGATGCAGCAGACCCTGGTCTTTTGCTTTCCTTTCCTTGAACCAAACCCCAAATTGAGCTCTGTAGAATAGCTTGAATTTAGCCTTGAGGACTTGTACAACATGCAGGGTGGTTATGTTTTCTTCTTGCTACTAAGCCACTACCTAAACCACCATTGCCTTAGTTAACTAGTACGTTTCTTCCAGATGGAAATATTTGGTGTCTCGGGTTCAGGATTGCCCTAGGTCTGAAACTCAGTTCTTGGATTCAACCAGAATTTCCTCCTCCAAGGTAGCCTTACACTTCTTGATCATCGCCTCCTACACTGTGGTCATTGCTTGCTTTTTCGACTCTAAGCAGAGGTTGTGGAATCTGATGTCCTCCCTAGTGACCCTCGCCACTTTAGTTCGGGCCACCGGGCCTACCAACATGTGCAAATCCCCCTCTTCACTCATCTTCTTGATTCTCCCTTGGTCGCCTTTCAATTCTCGTCCCTTCATTATGCTCTTGCTCTGTTGCAACCCAGGATATGTCTTCAGCCCCCACAAATATTTGGGTCAGTTGCAAGTGTTATCACCCAGGGAGAATCTCATTTGTCTTTCCTTTGATTTCTCCCACAATATCTAGACTCAAATAGAGAGGATTGGACAACCCAGGGTGGTGGAGCGTCATTGAGCTATATTCCTACAGGCTTCCCGCAACTGTTTCCACTCACAAGAGTCCTTACCTTCTGCAACTTGGAGATGCCGAATCGAGTTGTAATTTTTCTCATTCATATTGCTCGACCTCTTCCATTTAACATGGGACCTCGATGTCATCCTCATTTCATGTCCCCTCCTCCTCTTCTTGTCATGAATAACTCACTTTTTCCTTCTCCCACGAGCCTGTATCCTTCTGCGTCTTCTCATCATCCTGTTTGTACTAACAAGGCACGTCTTGAACGTCTTCTCACCTGAATTCGTAAGAGGCATCCCCAACGACTTTTCTAACAATGTTACTTTCTTTATCATATAAAGGTTGGTTATTCTATTTTTCTTTTTACACATCGCCTCGATAAAGAACTTATTAATTGAAGTAGAGATGATTGTCGTGAAATTATGATAAAGATCTTTAATATTATCCTTATTTATTAGAAAAATTAATTCATTATTTAATTCCTAAAAAAGATTAACTTAATATGTAACAAATGCATTTACTTATTACAATTATTTTTTATATTAAAATCGTGTTTTCAATTTTAATTTTACAACATTATTTTTAACTTTTATAAGTTATTAAAAAGGCATGAAAGTAAACCTAAAACAATATCAACATGAAAAGCCATTCAAAAATTAGATTCTATTGCATGTAAAAATGAATGCGAAATTCAAATTCAGAAAATATAAAATTTACATATTTTTAGAATATGATAACACCGGAAATTACAAATGAAATTATATGGAAATTCATGTTCGCCTTTCCACATCTAAAACGAGTTTAGTGCTTAATGGATGGTTTAACTACACCATTGAAACTCAAGATTAACCCATGCGAATGGAATATTTATAGATGACAAGAATAAGACATGCATGGCATGAGTGGAACATTAATATGTACTAGAAACCGTGAGGACCATATCATTTATGTAAAAGCTCTAAATAATAGTTAAACATAAAATAAAACTATTATACTTTTGAAGAGGGAAAGGAACGTTGAACAAAATGTAGAGTGCATATGTTGCAAAAGTTAGTTAATTTTTTTTTTTTTTTAATTGTAGTAGGTTGTTTAGTTAACATTATTTATTTATTTTTGGTCATTTTTAAATTCTATATATTTTATGGATGTAGTCTTTTTTTTTTTTGATAATTATCTAGTTTTTTTAAGCTTCAAAAAAGCAGTAATCAAACCACGATATAAGTGGTGAAAAGAGGTCAAACGTTTTTTTCCAAAAAACAATTTTGGTTGACATGGTCCAATGATGAAGCTCTGCTATCTCTTGTGATTAAACATCCAAGGAAGCCCTACTTCAACATGCCTACACAATGTGAAAAACAACAATCCATGTATTTGGTTAATTAAAGGTTAGGTATTGAAAACATGTCAACAATGAAGAATTTTACATCCATTTGTATGACAAGGTAGCATCAATATATCAATGATAAAGAATATTACATCCATTTGTATGACAAGGTAGCATAATTAAAGACGACAACACCCAACCATGTGTCAGAAGTGGTTGGTCACAATTGTAAGTAGTCAGTGCATACATGTGAAAAGCAAGTGAAAAACATGGTTGCCAAAAAAATTGAATTAACCAAAACAAACAATGAAATGGATAAAAATTTAGTCTAGCACAAACTATGTTTGTCTCATAATGATGACGTGTTGTGATTATATAAAAATAACTTTGTATAATAGAAATTGTGTTTCAACTTGGGTACCTACACATTCTGAAGTATCATATATGTACTAAGTAACAAAAAAAAGATATGTTGAAATCCCATTACCAACATCCAAAGAGCCCAACAATTGGAAAAAATATGTACGAGTTTAGGGATCCATTAAAGTTTACTTGTTCGAGAAGCCCACCAAAAAAATGAGCTTGGTTGATCTTATGGTTGCCACTGAAGACTTTAGTGAAGACAATATCATATTGTGTAGTTGGGATTGCAAGTATCAGTTGTTGAGATTACACAATCTGGCAACAATAGGGGTTTTTCAAGGCTCTAAACCCATTTATGCATTCAAAAATGCAATTTCAACAATGAAAAATTATAATTTCACCAAAAATTATATACCAGGATTTCAATGATGATTTCCAAAAAACGTCCAAATCTTAGAATGTTTAGACTTCTTCATCAATTAATCTTTTCTATGAAAATGAAGGATTCATTTCACCAATTTCAAGGTTTATATGTATGTTAACCTGAATTTTGGCAGTTGTTTTAGTGGATTGATGACTCTTGCTTTTCTTTGGAGGAAAAATATTTTGTTCTATTTGGTAGAAGATCAAGGTCTCAATCTATTGCCTTTGATTTTTTCATAATTTAAGGGCATTATTATCACATTGTACATTTTAGTCTTCAAAGAATTCAAAATATTTTCCATCTAATTTGAAATTTAATGTTCAAACTACTATGAATTTTTCAATTTGGCTTAAGATATTTTTACTAAAATAAACAAAATCAAGAGATAGGGAAAGTACCTTGGGATGGAACAACATCTATTTTAGTATAGAGATTTTAAATTAAGATAACTAAAATTGCATATGAATATTTCCACCATCTTGGTCAAGATACACAAGATTTGAAAATTATTTGCATTGTACATTGCTTGCCTAGGGTGATTGGACACGCCACATCCTCCTACCATATGTCCATTGTCACCTAGCCTGCTAAACAATCCATTTAATTTATTCATGAACCTTGTTTAACTGATCCTCTATTATTTATTAATGGACCATCCAGAAAAAAAACACTTCTCCTATCTTCAACTAACATAACCATCCTATATCAGTTTGGCGTTCCCTTTCCCTTGCTTTGAGGGTATGCTAGTTATTAGATATAGTAGGTTCACAACAGTTAGAATTGGTTTTGACCAAGGAGATCCATTAGCCAACATCATTTATTGTCAACTCCTCATCATTGATGGTTTATTTGATTAGAAAGCAACCATTTTGAGGTTTCCCATGGCTACAACTATGACCCATCTGGTGATGCAAAGAGGTATGGCCACCACATTTCTCTTATGTGGAAGTGAGTCAGGATACCTAATGATGAAAACAATCATTGTATTGGTCATTCCTGCCATGAAATTGTAAGGGATAATCCAATAATATATAATTCCTAGGGAATTATATATCTCTTCTAAATGCTTCTCTCTTGCAATAGGGACTATTTAGAAAACTTTTGTTATGGGTAGTCTAAGGTCTCCTGTGACACCCACCAATCACGCACACTCGGGAAAATTTGGGGACGAGTCGGGAAAAAGAACACAAGGAGCATGCGGTCAGTGGAAGAAAAGAAGTTTTGGGGGAGAAACTCAGCAAGAAAAAGAGAGCAAGTTTGAGGTAAAGTTATGAACAAAGGAAGAATTGAGGCAGAGTTGTGAAGATGGAAGAAAAGTATCCAAGGGTGGGACGCACTAGGAGATTTTGGTGGAAGTTTGGAACATATTTCTGGGTGAGGCATGTGCGAGGAAGAACCAAAATCTATGTTAACTTGGTGAAGTCTACGGTAGAGAAGGGACAACAAGTCTAAAGTTGGGCACAACGCAGGTGGTTTTGAAGGTGGTTACAATAGAGAGTCATGTTGTGAAGAATATGTGTATGAGTGTCTTGGATATGTGAGGCGAGTCGTGTGACTCTACCCAAGTTGTAAACCGAGCCGGTAGTGATCATATTGTAATTGTTTCACAATAACAATACTTAGCTAGGTGTTAGGCACAGTTTGTGTCGTCGACACTATTTTTGTATATGTCTCTTGTTTGTTTCACAATTTTTCTCTTGGTTTCTCATGTTCTTGGATGCATGCTTAAATGACTAAGTGTTCAACTGTTAACAAGGTTTTCTAAGTATACAAGAGTTGCACTAGAGTAGGAATGTGACTCGCATGTATCCTAGAATGGAGTATGGGTATGCTCTAGGTGAAGAGGTGTAGTTCGAACGAAGTATTCTTGGTGTTTCCAAGCAATCAAGTAAGAATTTTCATGGTGTAGCATGCCCTCAAGAGGGGAACAATAGTAAGATCCGAACAAGCGTCACGTGGGGTTGTGACAGGTGGTATCAGAGCTTGTTTGATGAAACAATTTAGTTCTCTTCATGACATGTGGTATCAGATAAAATTTGGCTCTTCACCACTATTGTAGCCAGAAATGTTGTGGTGGGAAGAACTTGTTGAGAAGACAGTTTGAGAGCAGGATTTATGAGGGTTTGGTCAGGTGGAATGACCCATCGTAGAGACAACCTAAGTATGGACTTAGTGGTGGTTTGTGACGGAAGTGAAGGGTCAAGTTGTGGATGAAGTCGTGACTTGTGGACAGACCTACATGCACCCCTTAAGTGGGTCAAGTGAATAGTTCTTAGGGTGAACCAAGCACTTGGGAAAGACGGATGAACACAAAACATGCCACAGACATGATTGTAGAGATAATCTCAGAGTTCATTACAGAGTTGATCGCAATTTTTTGAAGAAGACTTGAGATGAATTATTGGGTGCCTTGGAAGAACCCTTTGCAATTAGAGTGAAGATACTTGGAGGGTCATCCATGTTTGGGTCACATGTATACGGTAGTGACACTAAGAGGTATCCCAAGACAAGTAGAATGAAGGATCGACTCATTATCTTGGAGAAGAATGTTGAGAAAATGACGGATGCAATGTATTAGCATGGTGAGAAGGTCGAATAGATGGAAACTGAGATAAGCGGGATGAAGCGTGGATTTAATGAAGTTGTTCAAATTGCCATGAAACAGTGAACTTGATTACTAACACATTGACCGACGACGTTTAGGATAGACTTACAACAGCAGAGGATGCACTCGCCTCAGTCACACAGAAGTTGAAGGAACAAGATGACATCATCACATTGTTGAAATGAGATTTGGCTAACCAATAGAGCATTGTTGTCATGCCGATGAGGACAAATATAAAGGAAATTGAGCCATATGATGGTACTCATAACACTAAGTTGTTTGGTAACTTCTGTTGGGACATTGAGCAATACTTGGAGCAATTGAATAGAAGTTCGGACAAAGCCAAGGTGAATGTTGCAACGATTTTCTTGACAAGGACTGCTAAGTTCTGGTGGACGAACTAGGTGGAGGAATTGGCAATTGGGAGAATCGTTGAGAAGATCGAAAGTTGGCAGAAATGAAGGCAGCCTTGAAGGCACATTTTGGTCTGGGAAATCAAGCATGGATCACAAGAAACTAGTTGTTGTCTCTCAAGCGTGCTAGTAAGATCCAATCCTACATCAAGGATTTCACATGGCTCATGTTGGAGATCAATGACATGTCATAATAATACATACTTTTCCACTTCATGAACGGTCTGCAACCATGGGCACAAAGTGAGCTACAACGCCAAAATGTGTGGTCTCTTATAGTAATGATAACCACAACGAACAATCTATTTCACTTAAGGGTTGAACCCAAGACGTGTCCTAGGAACAATGAGGACACCCAAGGTTAGAAGTAACAACAATGGAAGGGGAAGAAGAAGGAAAAAGGAAAGAAGAAGATGTCCAAGGGCAGTAAAGATAATCCCAAGTAAATGAATGCAACGAAAGAGAAGAAAATGATTTTGTGTTGGAGTTGTGCCAAGGAGAACTATGCAAAAAATTATCCCTTGAAACATAAGTTGAACACTATGTACAAGGTAGACAACCCATATGTTAGAGTCTTGCAGGTATTGAATGTTTTCATGAAGGGTGAATCCACAGAGAGCCAAGAGCAAGATGAGACAAAAAATTTCTATGTGCAAGCCAAACTCAATGGGAATTCAGTGAAATCCATGGTGGACAATGGGGCGACTCATAACGTATTGAGGGATGATATGGTGCGGAGGCTTGGGCTGCAACCTGAACCAATGAAAAAAACCTTCAAGACTATCAATGTAGGTGTATAGAGTGTCATTAGTGTAGCCAAGGATATGATCTTATTGAATCTTGGAGACAAGTGTGATAGGACAAGTTTCACCATTGTTCTTATGGATGATTTCGAAGTTGTGTTGGGAAAAGAGTTCATGAGGAAGGAAAAGGTAGAACCTATTCATCACATGAATAATTTGGCCATTTTCTCAGGACAGACTCCATGTTTGATTCCTACCATAAGGAGGAAGGAAGGAGGCATGTGGATGTATTCCTTGCAAATGTTATTGCAGACAACTCAAGTTGACAACCTTGTGGGGGTGAACTTGGACAATGTGGGGTGATGTTTGGATAGAAAAACAAAGAGAATGAAACGAATATTGTGTTAGTGGAATGAAGGCTTTCCGATGTTGAAAAGATAGTTTAGAGATCTCACTAATACCATGGATGGCTTGGTTGATTTATGTTTGAAAGTTGATGAATCATTGCAAAGATCAGAGAAAGTCACAAAGATGAGGATGTCGGTAGTTTGTTGAACAAGAAAAAATACCATCCATGGACCAATAGGATGTGAGGGAGATGCAACAACCTTGATGGAAGAGGACGAAGGAAGAGATTGATTCCTCCTCTAGTGAACTTGGAAATTTTGAATGGTCATATGACCCCGAGTTAGAATGACTCATGGAGGACTACAAAGGAAGAATCGGTTCAAGTGTACCAATACTTATGTACATAACCCAAAAGTATAGTGACTCTCTGCCAATTGCATTGGGATAGATTGGAGATGAGGGAGATGGCCCAACCAGTCATCCCCCTTCACCTTCAAACTAGACCACATCACGTTGGCCCATTGTCTGTGGGAGGAAATAAATCCTATGGGGCACCTTAAGGAGGTTCATTGGTGAAGTTTGTTGGGAATGTAGTAGGATGACTTGAAAAATTGGAGGAAATGAGGATTTTTGGATGTGACAAGTTTGTGGACAGAAAAGGATGTTTGAACGTGAAGGTGATTTCTTGAGACATAGGAGCGATGATTGGACTAGCTACCCAATCATTTGAAGTCATAAGAGGATCTAATGCACAAAAGCATGAGAAGATAGACCGAAGTATGGAAGAAATAGTAAGTCAGTGAGATGTGACACTTCATAAACTCATGTAACTTCCTAAAGGGGAGCTTTCCTTGATGACAATAGTTGAGGAGACAATAATCCTTGAGCGGTGACGAGATATGAAGATGGGGAAGAGGCACCATGGATATTGATGGATGTTGTTGGGGATGACAACAAATTGGAGTGGGGGAGGATGTAAGTTCTCCCCTGACACCCACTGAGAGTGACACTCCTTGGGAAAACTTGGGGATGTGTCAAGCAAAACAACACAAGGGGAATGTGATCGATTGGACAAACAAATATATGTGGGTGTGGAAAGGAGCACCTTGGGCACATGATAGTGACGTGCGACACTGATGTAGGAGCATCGCTCCATCTCAGGACACACCAACTAATCAACATGCGTGGTGTGCATTCAAGGAAGGAGAGGCGTCACCCTCTCGTTTTTGCCTCGAGAATCCAAGACGTGATCCAAGAATTAATTGAAGACAAGTTGGAAGAGCCAAATTGTGCTTTCGCACAAGCTGGAGATAAGGTTTCCATTAATAGGCTGACAGAGAAATAGATCTGCGTCCAATTTGGATCAGATAGCCATCATTGTAATTTGGCCTTTCGATGAGCATTAGGGGTGGTGATTTGACACCATTTTTTATCTTGTGAGGGAATCTCATGGAGCCCCTCTTGTATAAATATTTGTATTATAGACAAAGTAGAGGTTAGGTGGCGAACTGTTAGACAATTTATATAGTTAGAGAAGAAAACCAAAGAGACGAGACTTAGTTGTAGCTCGGACTCCACCATTGTAATTTGGCATTCCACCATTAATAGAAAATGAATGTTTTTCCTGTTTTACATTTCTGTTCAATGGATGTTTTGTTATGAATGTATTTTACATGTTTGTGAATTGTAGATGGATGTTAGAAAGTGTCTGCGGGGATAGAGATACAATTTTCTATCCACGAGTATGTTAGATTAATTATGGTTCTCTAGGCTAAGTGCAAGGAATGTGCAACAAAGATGGAAAAAGATGTAAGCCAATGCAAGGAGTGCGTGTATGAACTCAATGGAGTTAGAAGAGAAGCCGCCAGGAGGGCACACCAAATTAATTTACAGACTCGGGGAGAAATTTCAAGGTGGTTACATCCCCTGAAAATAGAGACTGTGTGGAGAGAGACACAGTGCAGAGTTACTGAACACTCTAGAATACTCTACCAGGAGGGCAACGAGCTTGCATGAGCATACCCAGGAACTACGCGGTTGAGGGTATGAAAGAATCCCAGAATTGCTGAGCATTCTGGTGAAGGAAGGTTTTGCAAGAAGTGCATCGACAGAGGAAAGGAGATTCCTTAAACTTTCCATAAGGCCGAGGGAGAAGTCGTCGAAGAACTAAGCTAGTGCAAGGAGTGTGTCTAAGGTGTCGATGAGTTCACCTTATAAGCTCAGAAGGAAGGGAAAGAAACTGCTAGGAGGGAAAGAGAAGATCGCAGAGGAACTTGGAACCTTGAAGGTTTTCAAGCCGAGAAAAGTCACAGAAAGAAGTATGTGCAGAACTTTGCAAGGAGTGTAGAAAGAGTTTCGAGAATAGTCTAAGTCTCGAAAGGGAAATTGTGCTAAGTGCGCAAAGGAGTTGAGGACTTGCTAGTGTCCAGAAGACGGAGAAACTATCCATCTTCAAGGAGGAGACAGGTGGTATAAGATCGAGAGGTTCGGGATAAGGAACTTTGAAAGGTTTGTGGGAGCAAACAAGGATCTTTACGAAATCGCGAAGAGTGATATCAATCCAGGTCGTTGGATTTGGAAGGACGTGTGGCAGAGGATCAATACATCGTTGGCTTGTAATTCGAAAGAAGAAGAGTCGAGAGGAGACAGGACTCATGAAATCCAAACTCGTGATTTGATCACAGTCGTTGATCGCGAGAGGAACAAGAACCGGTGATCTGGTCCCGAAGCAATCGTCGATTAAAAAATCATGAAAGGGAGGAAGCAGTTCGTGAAAGTCTTGAAGTGCGAGATTGCGAAGGGAGTTGACCCACGGCCACAGTTTGTGGTCATATCAATGGAGGATCTTAGCAGCGAGAGCTAAGGCCATCGGCGCAAGAGTTGAAATCACTAAGGAGAGGGTCTGTAGGTATCACATCACAGGTACCAAGGAAGTAGAAATGGCATGTGTCAAGTTGAAATCAGTTCCATCAGGAGCCTGACGAGTCATTTGACTCGACAACTTGAACTATCCTATACTGGGAGTTCGTTCCAGCCCTTTGGAGAGGGGGGAGGTTGGCGTCACATGGTATCAGAGCTTTGATTTCATCTACAGGGTGTGGGCGAAAGGAGACATGGAGATAGTCTAATACCGTCACATGGTATCAGAGCTTTGATTTCGTCTACAGGGTGTGGGCGGAAGGAGACATGGAGATAGTCTGATACCATCATGTGGTCTCGGAGAAAATTCTCGTGTGTAGATCTCATGCGAGGGAGAGGCTGAAGATGCTCTCAGTTACTTAGTGAGCAGCAGATTGCCAGGAGGGTAGGTAGAAGGTGAAGATGGCCATTGACAGTCAAAGGCATGGTCGAGGAGAAGTCCAATCGCAGAAGAGAAAAGTGGAGATGGAAAAGGAGCTTAGTGAAATCTGAGTGCATATGGAGAATCTTTCATTCAAGATGTAGCAGGAGTCAAAGGTACGTTGGAGGTACAAATATCCTTTGAAGAGAACAACCAGATGGCTTGTTCAGAATTTGTTGGCCAGGAGGCATCAACATATGTTAAAAATGTGGCTAAGGCATGTTGAAAACCTCAGTAATAAGGGAAAGAGACATGGCAAGAGTCTCATATATTTCCAGGTGGGAAATGAGCAGGGATAAGTGGATCTCATATACTTCCAGGTGGGTAGAGGATACATCCCATATTTCCATATGGGCAAGGGAGAAGAGATGAGCTCAGCCAAATGGAGATTCATGAGTGAGGAGACAGACCTCACTCAAATGGAGATTCATGTAGAACTGTGAGCCATGTGAATGAAGATGATGAGAGGTTACATACTCCCGTCACAGAGAAGGAGGATCAGAAGACTGTTCTGATCATTGGAGGAGTCAAAATATTCCTACCAAGCAGTCGAGGAGAGGCTAGCACAAGTGTTGCAGAGGAAAAAGGGAGACAACAAGCAGATATTGTCAAGGAGGAGAAGGAATAGATACTGATGTCTGTTCCGATGGAAGGAGAGGAGAATTCACAAGAATCGCTCGACATTTTCAGCTAGGGAGGTGGACAGGAAGCAACTGTAGCACTAGAGCCTCCAGTAGAAGAGGAAGCAGACAACATAGACCTTGTTGGTCTATGTGAAGAATTAGAAGCTCTTGAGAGGAGAGTGGTAGTGAAAAGTGTGCACATCCAATAGGCTAAGTTGGAAGCAGATGAAGGACTACACCAGCATGAGGAGCCTACTGGAGTGAAGACTGCAGCAGAGTGGCAAGCTAAGGCCACAAAGGAAGAAGATGTCTTGGGAGGTCAGCATGATTTTCCCATCGACACGGAGCGAGTGTAGCGAGCTAGTATGCAATAGAGGAACTAGTCGATCAAACAACTGGGCAAGGTGATCGAGGAGATAAGAGAGATAATGTTGAGGTCAGCAAGAGAATCGGTCAACATGAGAAAGTTGGACGACAGAAAACTTGCATGAGTAGCGGGGGTGATGCAAGAGCAATAGTGGTGAATAAGAGGAGCCGAGAGACAACTCCAAGAGAAAGTTTGGGATCCAGGTGGATTTCAGCCACGTTGGAAAGCTCATGAGCAGGAGCTCATGATTTTTTCCGCTGTGGAGTATGATGCAGGAGCATCGCTCCATCTCAGCATGCGCCAGCTAATCAACACGTGTGGTGTGCATTCAAGGAAAGAGAGGCGTCACCCTCTTGTTTTTTCCTTGAGAATCTAAGACGTGATCCAGGCGTTAATTGAAGACAAGTTGGAAGAGCCAAATCATGATTTCGCACAAGCTAGAGATAAGGTCGCCATTAATAGGATGACGGAGTAATAGATCTGCGTCTGATTTGGAGCAGATAGCCATCATTGTAATTTGGCCTTTCGATGAGCATTAGGGGTGGTGATTTGAAACCATTTGTTAGCTTGCGAGGGAAGCTCATGGAGCCCCTCTTTTATAATAATTTGTATTGTAGGCAAAGTAGAGGTTAGGTGGTGAACTATTAGACAGTTTAGATAGTTAGAGGAGAAAACTAGAGCGCCGAGACTCAGTTGTAGCTCGGACTTCACCATTGTAATTTGGCATTCCACCATTAATAGAAAATGACATTTTTTCATGTTTTACATTTCTGTTCAATGGATGTTGTGTTATGAATGTCTTTTACATGTTTTTGAATTGTAGATGGATGTTAGAAATCGTCTGTAGGGATAGAGATACAGGTTTCTATCTGTGAGTGTGTTAGATTAAGTCTAGTTCTCTAGGATAAGTGGAAGGAGTGCGCGACAGAGCTGGAAAACTCTGTAAGTTGGTGCAAGGAGTGCATGTCTGAACTCAGTGGAGTCAGAAGAGAAGTTTTCAGGAGGGAACACCAGATTAATTTACAGACTCAAGGAGAAATTTCAAGGTGGTTACATCACCTGAAAATAGAGATGGTGTGGAGAGAGACACGACGCATAGTTACTGAACACTCTGGAATACTCTTCCAGGAGGGCATTGAGCTTGTGTGATCATACCTAGGAACTACATGGTTGAGGGTATGAAAGAATCCCAGAATTTTTGAACATTTTGGTGAAGGAAGGTTTTGCAAGAAGTGCATCGACAACGGAAAGGAGATGCCTTAAATTTTCCACAAGGCCAAGGGAGAAGCCATCGAAGAACTGATCCAGCACAAGGAGTGCATCTAAGGTGTCAATGATTTCACCTTATAAGATCATGAGGAAGGGAGAGAAACTACCAGGAGGGCAAGAGAAGCTCGCAAAGGAACTTGGAACCTTGGAGGTTTTCAAGCCAAGCAAAGTCACAGAAGGAAGTTTGTGCAGAACTCTGCAAGGAGTGCAGAAAGAGTTTCAAGAATAGTCTAAGTCTCGAAAGGGAAATTGTGTTAAGTGCATAAAGGATTCAAGGACCTGCTAGAGTCCAGAAGAAGGAGAAACTATCCATCATCAAGGAGGATATAGGTGGTATAAGATTGAGAGGTTCGGGAGAAGGAACTTTGAAAGGTTTGCGGGAGCAAACAAGGATCTTTGCGAAGTCGCGAAGAGAGATATCAATCCAGGTCATTGGATTTGGAAGGATGTGTGGCAAAGGATTAGCGCATTGTTGGTTCATAAGTCGAAAGAAGCAGAGTCGAGAGGAGACAGGACTTGCAAAATCCAAACTCACGGTTTGATCACAGTCGTTGATCAAGAGAGAGACGAGCACCGTAGATATGGTCCCGAAGCATTCGTCGATTCAAAAATCAGGAAAGGGAGGAAGCAGTTCGTGAAAGTCTTGAAGTGAGAGATCGTGAAGGGAGTTGACCCACGGTCGCAGTCTGTGGTCATATAAACGAAGGATCTTAGCAATGAG
This sequence comes from Picea sitchensis, assembly GCA_010110895.2. NCBI lineage: Eukaryota > Viridiplantae > Streptophyta > Pinopsida > Pinales > Pinaceae > Picea > Picea sitchensis. Next base: position 169,642 of record SNQJ01S0003355.1, read on the forward strand.
AGCTAAGGTCTTCGGCGCAAGAGCTGAAAGAGCTAAGGAGAGGGTCCATAGGTATCACATCATGGGTACCAAGGAAGTAGAAAGGGCCTATGTCAAGTTGAAAATGGTTCCATCAGGAGCCTGATGAGTCATTCGACTCGACGAATTGAATGATCCTAGACTGAGAGGTCATGCCAGCCCTTTGGAGAGGGGGGAGGTTGGCGTCAGACACCAAGGGGGCACATACCTTTCTTTCCTTAGATGATTTATGGATACTTGGGTTTCATTTTGGCAAGGACGGGGTGACTTGGGCACACACCCAAGGAGTGGACCCACCTTCCCATGGCAAGATGGACATGTTGAGTAGATTGGATGACCACATAGGCACACCCATAGAGAGCATCATCAGTCAAAAAAAGGAAATGCACAAGACAAGGGGGGGGGCATCCAAGAGAGGGTCGCGCCAGTATAAGAGGAACGACGGTTGATGGGTGCATTGGTTCCACGAAGGGGTGTGACAAGTTGTTTGAATTTGATGGTTTTCAAAGGGGTGTGACACACTCAAAGGATGTTACATTTTGCATCAGTGACCCTTGGATTTACTATAAGAGCACAAGGGTGCACAACCAATGAAGGAAATAAGTTTTTGGGGAGAAAGAACAAGAGAGAAAGTCTAAGGCAAAGTACTGAGGCAAGGAAGAACTGAGGTAGAGTTGTAAAAATGGAAGACAAGTATCCAAGGGTGGGATACAGTAGGATATTTTGGTGGAAGTCTGGAACGCAGGTCTGGGTGAGGCATGTATGAGGTAGAACCAAAGTCTATGTTAAGTTGGTGAGGTCTGTGGTAGAGAAGGGACATAAAGTTTGTGGTTGGGCACATGTTTAGGATGCACCCTAGGTGATTGCAATGGTGGTTACAATAGAGAGTGTGGGTGTGACGAATATGTATATGAGTGTCTTGGTGTGGTCAAGAAAGTTGTGTGACTTTGTCCAAGTTGTAAACTGATCCATTAGTGATCATATTATAATTGTTTGGAAATAACAAGACTTAGTTGGGTGTTAGGAACGGTTTGTTCTTCCCGCACTATTTATGTATATGTCTCTTGTTTGTTTCATAATTGTTCTCTTAGTTTCTTATGTTCTTGGATGTATGATTAAATGAATAAGTGTTGAACTATTAACAAGATTTTCTAAGTATACAAGAGTTGCACTGGAGCAAGAGTGTGACTCACCTATAGCCTAGAACAAAGTATGGGTGTGATATATGTGAAGAGGCGTAGTTCGAAAGAAGTTTTCTTGGTGTTTCCATAGCCAGGTAAGAATCGTCATGATGTCGCACGACCATAGGAGGGGAATGATCACAAGATATAAATAGGCGTCCCATGGGGTCGTGATAGGTAGCCACCCTAATTTTAGGGAAAATTTCACTTGTTCTCAAAATTCCTTATTGTTAATGATTCATCCTTTGATGAAAGTAATAAGTGATAGAGCTTAAAGGTTTGAAACCACCAACGAAAATTTCTCTATACAACATGCATTCAATATCATTAGAGTGCTTATGGTGATTTCAAAAAGTCTCTTAGCTTGTATACCATATGCAAATGTATGTATGTCGAGTACAAGTAAATCCATCCGAAGTTTACTTTTTTGGGGGACCTAAAGTTGGTGTTTCCAACCATGTCATATGGGAGTATGCAAAGTACATTGATGACTTCCTCTGTGTTACTTTTGTTGATGAAAATTGGAATATACTTTACTCCTCACATTTGTCTCAGGGAATGCCTAATGGTCATGAAATACATACAAAAGTATGCAAAAGGATTATCTTGGTTTTGAATGAAGGCATTGCGGTAAGGAATAAAAGTTTGAATTTATTGTTTTCTCAAAGACTCAACTATGGGAATTTTTTTTAGCATTACCAATTTTAGTAGAAGTTGTGCTTGTTTTGTGGTATTTTTTTTGGATGTGAAATAAAAAAAAAATCACATAGCGCTTCATAGGAAAATGTTTTCCTTGATTAGCCATTCAATGGCTAATATGCCCTAAAATGAGCTCTAAAATCATGGATTGGGGACAAATCCTAGGTTTTTGGCCCAAACCATAGCTTGTTCCAAGAGACCCATCCTTATTATAACCAATCCTTGAAATTAGGTTCATATGTTTATCATAGAGAGAAATGTCCTATTGCAAAACCCATATCATGGTTTATTCCCTCATGAGCCCAAAATTCATGGAGTAGGGGATAAATCTATAGTTTTTGGCACCAAACCTTCTCTTAGACCAAGAGGTATCCATCTATTTATTATTGATCATTTGAAACATGATCATAGTCCTTTAAGGGAAAACAAATTGTACAGGGATTGTGTCATGGTCTTAGTTCCCATGATTTACCTATTAACCCAAAAATCATGGATTGTGGAGTAGAAATCCATGGTTTGTGGCTATAATCCATACTTGGGATAGAAGAAAAAACTATGTCATGATTGATTATTGAAATAGGGTTGAAACTCCTCTCATATGGAAATTATTCCTTTTGTGGGGTCTTTATCATGGTATAGGGCCTATGCATAGCTTGTAACTTTGAAAAAACATTACTTATGGGATAAATCCATGGTTTTCATCTTTGAATCACACTTTGGGATAGAACACCCATAATTGTTGTGCCCAATCCTTTAAATCAACCTATACTCCTCTTGTAGGGGAAATATTTATTTTAAAGGGACCATGTCATAGACTAAGGCTAGATCTTCATTCCATATATCATCAAATCATAATGAAGAAAGAAGAAATTCCTAAAATAGATTTTAGAACACATGAAGGTCATTACAAGTTTTTGGTTATGTCATTTGGACTTACTAATGCACCTTCAACATTTCAAATCTTAATGAATTCTATTTGCAATCCCTTCCTTAGAAAATGTGTGTTAGTATTTTTTTATGACATACTAATCTACAACAAATCTTGGGAAGAGCATGTACAACATGTTGACATAATATTACAACTGTTCAAAGAGAAACAATTGTATGCAAAGCCTTCCAAGTTTTCGTTTGGGGTTCAAGAAGTGGAATATTTGGGTCATATTGTATCTCACGAAGGTGTAAAAATGGACCCTAACAAAATTAAATCTATGAGGGAATAGTTGATTCCAAAAACTTTAAAGAAACTTAGAGGATTCTTATATTTAACAGGTTATTATCACAAGTTTGTCAAGAATAGTGGTCAAATAGAAACACCTCTAACAAAATTATTAAAGAATGAAGGATTTTCTTGGACCGAAGAAGCAACCAAAGGTTTTTAAAAACTTAAGGAGGCTATGTGTACTACTCTTGTCTTGGCCACACTGGACTTTACAAAAACATTTATTGTGGAGTGTAATGCCTTAGGCCATGGAATTGGTGCAGTTTTAATGCAAGAAGGAAGGCCCCTTGCCTTTGAAAGAAACCAACTTAAAGGAAAAAACCTAGTCAAACCCATTTAGGAAAAAAAATGTTGTCCATAATACATGTAGTTCAGAAATGGCACCCTTACCTAATAGGAAGACACTTAAAAGTAAAAATAAATCATGACAGTTTGAAGTTCTTCTTGGAGCAATGGTTATGTTCAGAAGAGCAACAAAAATGGGTTACAAAGATACTAGGTTGAAAATTTGAAATTATCTACAAAAAAGAAAAACATAATGTTGTGGCAGGTGACCTTTCAAGGAAAGAAGAAAAAAAAGAGGGTTCATTATGTGTTATTTCTATTCTGCAATCTGATTGGGTGGAAGAAGAAAGGATAGAATGGAAGCAAGATCAAGAGGTATGCAAGATAATTCAACAAAAACATGAGGACCTAATTTCGTTAGACATTTTTATATGGAAGAATGATTTGCTATGGTATCATGATCACCTATATTTATGTAATAATTCCCAACTCAAACAGAAGGTCCTTGTGGAATTACACACTTCTCCTATTGGAGGACATTTAGGATTCTTGAAAACATACCATAGGATCAAGAAGGATTTTTTCTGGGAAGGTCTTAAAACTGATGTTTAAAAGTTTTTATCAGAATGTTTAGTCTGCCAATAGAATAAGAGAAAAACAATCAAGATTTCAGGTCTCCTACAACCATTAACTATACCAAGTCAACATTGGGAAGAAGTTTCAATGGATTTTATTATAGATTTACCCAAATTTGAAGGAAATATTGACATCATGGTAGTAATGGATTTACTGACAAAGTATGCCCATTTTTTCTCTCTTTCTCATCCTTTTAAAGCAAGTACAATAGCCACAACATTCATGGAAATAATTCAAAAGCTACATGGAGTCCCAATGACTATTGTAAGTGACAGAGATCCAATTTTCACTGGAATTTTTTGGACTGGATACTTTTCTTGTTTGGGTACTCAATTGGCTCACAACTCATCTTACCACCCTCAATCTGATGGGAAAACTAAGATTGTGAATAAATGTCTAGAAGGATATCTTTGTTGTTTTGCATCCGATAAACAGACACAATGGGTCAAGTGGTTTCCTTTGGCCGAATGGTGGTACATCACATCCTTCCATACTTCATCAAAAATGTCCCTATTTTTGGCACTTTATGGATATCATCCTCCATCCATTACATAACCCTTGAAAGGGAATACAAAGATTCAAGCAGTTGAGGACCACATAGGGAACCACCAAGAGGTTCTCAAACTATTGAAGGAAAGGTTCTCAAACTATTGAAGGAAAACTTGGTTATGGCACAAAATAGGATGAAACAACAAGTAGATCAACATCACAATGAAAGGGAATTTGAAGTGGGGGATTGAGTATTTCCGAGGCTATAACCATATAATATGTCACTCAAGCAACAAAATAAGGACACTAAATTAGCACCCAAATATTATAGCCCCTATAAGGTTTTTCAAAGGATTGGAGGTATGGCTTAGAAATTGGAGTTGCCTCCATATTCACGTGTACATCCAATCTTCCATGTCTCTTACTTAAAGAAGGTAATCGACAACAATATCCCAGTCAAAACTATTTTAACATAGATTAGTGAAGAAGGTAAAATCATACTAGAACCAAAAAAAATCCTTGAAACAAGGACTAAGCAACTGAGAAATCTAGTAGTCATGGAGTACCTCGTCAAATGGAAACCTACCAGTGGAAGAGACAACATGGGAATATGATTTCTTCATGCAGAAACACTTGGATTTATTCAAGTGTTGAGGACAACACTTGTTTGAAGTGGAGGGGCATGTTAAGACCTAGACAAAGCCCCATTTTATGTGTAAAACCCCTTATTAAGCCCTAGATATTGAATTATTACATTTATAGTATTATAATTGTATGTCAACTAGAACCCTTCATGGTACCCTTTCATTATAATTGTAACCTTTGTCTCCTATATATATACCAAGGAGACCTAGTCTTAGGATCATCTTCTCTCATCTAATATTGTATTTTGAATTGGATATACTGTAAAAGTAGGTTTCCCCCTCAAAGTGGACTGAATTCATTGACTTTTTATCATTTTTTAAGGCATGAGATCATAACACATGTCATGCCCAATCCTTGAAGTCAGGACAACATTTCTCGTGTATGGAAAGGATTCATTTGAAAGACTTATTTTGATGTCTAAGGCACATGCATAGCCTATGAACCAAAGATCACCACGATATGAAAATAAATTGTGTGTGCATTTTGAAAATATGTCACATTTGCAGTAGTTTACCCAAGTTGTCTAATTTGTAGCAAAATTATATTTTGTTGTCAACATTTGGTGATACAGAAAGTTAGAGTTCTCATTTATTTAGAAATATCATCAAATATTTACACGATCTAAGTTAATTCAAAATTAAGCGAAACCTCTAAGGACATTATTTTACCATGCACAAATATTAGATCATAGTAAAACTCTACCTATACCTATAATTCTTATGAAATTTTTATCATATTTATAATTTAAAAAAATATATATTTATTTTAAGATTAGCTTACTTCAATAAAATTGTTATTTACATTAAAATTAAAAACATGTTCCAACATAATACACCCTTTCATTTTCAAGGACCGTGCACTTATATAATTATGGTTATAGTTTACTATATTATTCAACATAGAGTCATTAACCAAATGCAATATTTGGCATTTAATATATTAACTATAGAACTTGTTAATCATGAATTATTAAGATGTATGGCGTATAAACTAAATAAATCAAAGATTGTGAGACTTTGACACACATTGATACGTGATTTTTTTTTGTAAATAAAAATTGTATTACCTCAAAAGTTTATAAAACATTTACATATGGAGGATCATGTAGTTTGTTATGCCAAAAAACGGAAACAAGAACCAGACCTAGGCCATGAAAAATATGTCCATGACTATGTTAATTTCCATAGCTAAGATAAACAAACGATACTACAAGGAGGCCTACAACCAATATTGTGTCGTTTCTAGCATTAGCAAAATGAAAACAATACTAGAGAATGTCATACTTCGGATGCACCCTGACCCCCATCATCTGGTGGAGAATATGGCCAAGATGGAGTGAAGGAGAATGGATGAAAATAGGTTGGGCATCTTCTTTTCACGAGCACGCTTGAGAAAGAGTCGAAGAACATATCCAGTCGACGATTGAGGATCTACTGGAGATGAAGATGGTCTGCAACATCCCAGTGCAATTCAAAAATGACGTTCAATTGCTCCTCGGAGAAGCCCTGTTGGGGAGTCAACACATCGCATCTTTGTTTTGTATAACTGCTATATCTAGACCTGCAACTTCTGGAACCACTTCTTCAACTATCAAGGGATCCACCTCCTCAAGAACAGGGTAGCTCCAATACTCTTTTGGAACCTAGGAAATAGACTCAACACCTGCTTGAGTAGAAGCGACTATGATATTCTGAGCACTCACATGGGTTTCCACCGAGGAAGCAACACTAGGTTGGGGCTGAATTAGAGGGAATTCCTCCTCTACGAAGACTAGACCCCAATAATTTTTGTCGCAATTCTGAGTAGTGGAGGGAGATGCGACTGAAGGTGGAGTAGGGTAATGAGGTGAGGAAATAGGAGTAGTGGGGCGAGGGTGTCTGGATAAGAATCTATATTAGGTTGGGCCACGCTTTGGGTTGCCTCTGTCTCTCGGCATGGTGGCAGTGAGGAGGAAAATATTCTAATAACTCCCACATAGTAGAATAATAGGGACTATTATCTCGATCAAACATTTCATTATGTTTATTAATACATTTCATTATGTGGATTTGAATAAATAACTTAAGACTTCCAATTAACAATTCAGGCAATTAAATTTAAATTTTGATATATTTCAACATATATTTTTTTCGAAAGAAAAAAACCTATTTATTCCAAAAAAAGATAATAGACATAGTATTATGTTCTTCTGATAACTTCTCAAAACTTAGAATTGATTTTATCTTTTATGACTAACTTCAAACCAAAAAGTCCTAATAAATATATTACAATCTTCCAACTCAATTATTTCAAGATCCCGACATGCAAAAAATATAGATTTCGAGACCATAATTATTAATAATTCCCTTTATACAACCATATACAACAAAAAATAGACAAAGACTGTGATGTTTGCTTGATTACTGTCAATCACAAACCATTAACATACCAAACCAACAAAAACAAAAAATAAAACTCCATAGCTTCTATCTCTTGGTCATTGAAGAACTCATGAAAAGTAAAAGATCCAGCATGAAGCATCAAAGCCTCTTTAAACGACTCGTTCACTTTTTAATATATATATATATATATATTCCCATAAAGAACATGGAAACATTTTATATTCCATAGACAATAAAGAAGCACAGACAAGAAAACAAATAAGTGATTTCGTGTATGATAATGAGATGAGAAAGAGTGCATAGGATATGGAGGAACATAGAAATGCATGTTTGTAAGATTTTGAGCTCTCAATGTCAACCTTCATTTTTCTCTCCTTAGCATTTCCCAAATTAGTTATGTTATGGTGTTTGTTTCTTAGATTAAGGGTGATAGGAGAGGCAACTTTATGCTAAGTGGGGATAATCATTAGGAGGACGTTGGTTTAGAGCTAGATTGTTGGATTACTGAGAGGGGGGTTGAATCAGTAATGAGCAATTTATACCACTTTTAACCATAGTTTATATTCATTTAACTTATTCAACCATGTTCATCAGTTCATCATCAATATATTATTGTATCATAAACATTAGCATCCATATGTGCAGAATAAACAATAATAAACACATCACACAGTACACAGTACATCAATATTTACGTGGAAACCCAATGTGGGAGAAAACCACGGAATGCTTTTATTATATGTCAAAGAATTACATTCAAGGAAACACTAATTTCCAATTCTCCAACTCCAATTGGAAGGAGGCTCCAACCCCCTAGTTTCTCAGGCTCCAATCTGAAGGAAGATCTAACTTCCTAATTCTTTGGCTCCAACCAAAAGGAGGATACAACCCCCTGGGTTCTCCGGCTACAACCACCTAGTTCTCAGGCTCCAACCTGAAGGAAGCTCCAACTCCCTAATTCTTCGGCACCAACCGGAAGGAGGTGACAACCCCCTTTCCTTACCCCATCCTGTCGCCCTGAAATATAAATGCCAAATGTAGATAAAATATCATTGTCACTGAATCAACCACTACCACTATCAACTTGTCATTGTCAACCTGTACCAATCAACCTACACAAAACAACATGTACTAACATGTACCATGCATCAACCCTTGCCTCAGCTTGTACCATCAAAAAGTGTATCAACCTATGCCTCAGCCTGTAACATCAAAAAGTGCATCAACCATGCACCAAACCTATACAAATAACTTGTCCAAACAACTTGTCTCATCAATATCATCAACCAAATAAGATCTACTCGCCAAGATCAATCACCAAGACAATGAACAATATCACCAAGATGTGCATCAACCAAGACTACTCAAAAACATCAACAAGATGTACCATAATAAAGAAGTTCTTCTAAAATTATATCAAGTCATATATGCCACATCATCCATAAACCATGTGTCAACAATACTACTAACAAGTGCCTCCAACCATGTGCTAAGTATGTACCAATCATGCATCAACTATAGATCAAACTACGACTCGTCAATATGTACCAACATCACAATCTCATGTATGTTCCAACTTATCCATCATATGTCCCAACATGTACCCATCATGTATCTCAACCATATATCAAATACATACACCAAGATATCCAACAAATAGACTTCTAAAAATGCATCACACTACAGTAAACCCTTATATCAAACCATGTGCTAAAACCTCTATGTTATGTAGCTTCAAGCATGTACTAACCATATACCTAGATCACCAACAAATGCCTCTCACAATACACCTCAATATCTGTCAATAGAGATCACACATGTACTAGCCATGTACTACAACATATATGTCTCAAAACCATTCACTACAGCAAGTATAATGCAACAATAATACCTCTAGACATGTACCAAGAATATGCCTCAATAGATCAATGATGTACCTCTATCTAGTATCACAATACCCATGATATACCTCATAAACAAGGTACCATAACCTCATTGATAAAGTGCTTAACATGACTAGCAATATACCTTAACAGAAATTACTCAATCCACACACTAGGGTTTGTACCATGCATCCAAGGAATGCCTCGAGCATATGCTCCAAAACTCAACCATATATCATCACCATACTTTCATCAAACAAGCTTATGTTCATACCTGTAGCTTTGTTACTGATCTGGAACATCAGACCTCTGATAACCTAGGCTTACTCAGGTTTTGCAGTTTGTTCCAACCCTTTTTCTCCACTTTACCAGTGCCTCTCTTCACAAAGGCTACTTGACCAGTGAGTGCCTCGCTTGAAATCAGTAGTGCAACCCATGAGGACCTAAGTACTTATGGTTTTTCAAAAACCTTAGCATTTTGCAACTCTGAAACTTCCATCAAACTTTCTTCTCTTTCTCAGATTCATGATGCTTTAGATTTGTTAATGAATACCTGCAAATACCTTTCACATAATAGATATTCAATTAAGTTCAATAGGTGCTAATAAGAGATCCTTTCTTTCTTATTTATACTCTCCAAGTAGTTTCCTTTAGGGGTTATCTTCTAACTGTTTTACACAACTTCCTTGTTTTAGGGCTAACCCACTTTCAACTACTTTACCCACTTGCAACCACTTTACCATAAATAGTAAACTCACCACTTCTTGTTGCAACTAATTTATTTTTAATTATTTTCTTATTGCAACAACTTTACTCATGATTAACTCCTAGTTACAACCACTTTGACCAGTAAATTTCTTCTAGGAGCTTCTAGAATAATTGACTTATTTGACCTTCTAGAGGCTTCTAGATAACTCAAAAGGGTTCTCCAACTTCACTAAGCCATATCTCCTCAACCATGAGGAACTACGTGACATACCACATATCACTGGAAATGAAACGACATGTACTATCCATCTGTGATAGTCTTTCCTGCAAATTCATTGATCTTCATTACATTATTCCTTAGATAAACATAGTTTCCTTATCCACACTTCTAGGGCTACCATAATTTTCTACCGGACTTGTTCAAGGGTTGACATCAATCTACAATATCACTATCCAAGGGTTGAAATCAATAACAACCAACTTCCCAACATAGATAACTATAAATCCCCATATCCATGGACTTGATGTCATTCCTTTGCAAGAGCCTATCATTTTGAAACAAAACTGTATCATCATTTCTTTAAGAGATCCTATTTGGGCATTGTACCATGTCCATAGCATCCTAGTTCCTTCGTCGATTTCCTTCGCCACTCTTACATCTGGAGTCTTCTTGAATTAGGTTGTAGTGATGAATTCCATATCCCTCTTCATTAACTAGGTGACAAGTGTCATCCCCTCCACATTAACTGGGCGATGAGTGCCGCCCCCCTCCACATTAACCATGCACGTGTGATACATGCTTCCCTCTACCACCGGGCGGTATGACGGGCATCTCGTATTGCCTCCCTGACACCCCATCCAAGTTGTGTTTGCATTGCGTTATTACCATGTCATTTTATTGTTATTATTGAGATTGTCTATTAGAGTATAAAACTCCACTCGTATAAGTTGGTAGAAAATTTAAAAGCCACTCAAGTGATAGAGTTAGTAGACATCTAACTCTCATAAAGACACAATATAAAAGTTACAAAGATAGAAGTTTATACTATGAGTTTAGAAAAAGGACAAATATATTTTGAAGATGAAACCATATTGGAATTTTGCATATTTTAGTATTGTGGTAATTCATTTGATCATCTCCTTTTGAAGATCGGAGGTTCATTAAATGATTAGGGTATCATCGTAGCATTGAAGGAATAGTTCTCTAAAATCTCATATTGCTTGATGTTACTATTGCACCCACTAACATATTACACCATAACTTTTTTATACCTCCCTGCCAACATTATAATGCTTTGAAAAAAAATTAAAAACATTTTACTATTGAACATCAACCTTCCTCCTTTGTATTGTCATATTTTGTACACATAAATATGAAAATCTATGAAAACTTGGTTAAAACAATTTTATAATCATGTATTAATAATATTACTAATATCATATAATATAATCAGTAAAATAATAAATAAATACACCACAACCAAGTGGTGGTATAATTTTGAACAATAGAAATTACCCAAAAACAAAGAATGTGAATGAAACAAAACCCCACCTTGGAAGGTGTGGTATAGAGCCCTTAGTGGAACCATGAACGAGATTGTGTCAAATTGAAGGCACATGAGAGACATTGTTGGAATCATGGATGGAAAATTAATGCCAAGAGACTATGGAGCCTCTATAAGGGCCCCATGTATGGCCTTAATTGTGTCCTTACATCGTATAAATTCCTTGGTATATAACAACTTCTATAATGCCATCAATATATAATTTTAAGCGTTATAAATATTCTGCTATGGAGCTTGAATTTGCATAGTGTAATTGGTGGTTTCATAGAGCATTTTCCCAATGGATTTATCCTTACTTCCTCGCTATCAAGGTCTTACTTCCTCGCTATCAAGGTGAATGATTTAAAAAAAAATCCGAGCTTGGTGATATTTCAAAAGATTCAACTCTAGCAATATAATCAATATAATGTTGAAGAAATATTGAAAATATATGTACTGGATAAGAAATTATGGGTCGAATTTTTACAACATTCAAATAGTAATTTGGGATACTTCAACATCCGCAAGGTGTTTGATCAAAACATCTGCAAGGTGTTTGATCAAAACCAAAACTTTTGATAAGGATGTGAATATTTTTTATATATAATTGTATATTAAAGTTTTATAATTAGTTGTAATCTAAACGTTTTACGAAATGATTTTTTTTCGGTAATATTTTTTGGGGATATTTGTTCAAAATTCAATGATAAATTGTTAGATCCGCAAATTTGAGTGATTATTTTTGTATAATTTGTTGGCATTGGAAGTCACTCCTGGATTGCAGCAGGAGCAGAGCCCGACACCCATCAGTTTATGTCACGATTTGTTTATAGAGGGTGATCAAGTGGAAGAAAACTCGGAACAATATCGTTCTAACTCCAAAACTAGGCTGGACATGCACAGGTAGGTGAGGTCTTAGTTAAACTTCAGACAATGAGTTGTAGTAAGGGTGAATAGGAGTCAGTCAATCATGAACTCTCTCAGTATGAGATGAAACTAGATGGGATAAGAAAGTTGTATGTTATAAAACAAGAAATCTCACATACAGATACATAACTAGAGAACTAGAGCGTCTATTAAAACTTTATAATCGAGAGCTTTTCTCTACCATTGATGCTTACAAAAATAGAAAAACTGAGTATATATACCAGAAAAATTCGCCCAACAGAGGCGTGCTCGAACCTCCAAGGCGTGGCGTCTTTTCAGTCAAACCTGGATAGAAATCCTTTGTCAGACGCCACCTTAACTCAGCATGGCTCTTGCAGGGGGGGACCTGCACAATAGGGTACCACGGGCTAATTTCTCCAGGACTCCCATACCTTCCATTTATGGCTCGAGCTGAGGTTTCACCTACCTGCTCGATCTTCATTAACTGATTACCCAGGGAGTGGCCGAGACGATATCCTCGGGAGAAGACCACGTGCCTGCTCTCTAAGGCTTGGAGGCTAGCCTCCCTTTCTTTTGGCACCTACCTCAATGTAACCCAGGGACATGACCTAGCACCTCTCTCCAAGGGCGCTTCAGTATTTCTTCTTTCGGGGATTTCTACTTCCTCTGCCTTCAAATTTCCTGGTGCCCAATCTCGCGAAGCAGCCTTCCAGGATCAACAGTTGGATCGGCTTTAAAACTGACGGCCACGATCATTTTTCCTTGAACACATTGGCTCCATGTCCCTCATATGATTTGTCCCTTTCAGTATGACCCAATGCTATGAGCGTGGGCCCGCACCCAGAGGCGCCTTCGGCACTTTGCATTTCGCGACTGGGAGGAGGCTGATTCCTGTTCTTCAAAGTCACTATAGGCGAAGTGGCGATAGAGCCCAATCATGTGCCACGTGTCCCTCCTTGATCGGACGGCCCTGAACTTCTTCGGCGATACTGTGGGCTCGAGTGTTGGTTGTGGAGCCTGATTATCTTCCTGATTCAGAGGTCCTTACTTTCATCCATGTTTATACCCCATGAAGTATTTACACCCCAGAAGTATGTACACTCTTCCACGCAAGGGAGTGCAGAGGGGCGGTACCCCCTCTGCGAGGTCCGGGGGGGCTATCCCCCTGGCAAGGGGGTTTGGGCACAAGCGGGCCCCCAGTGGGGGTTCGGGGGCAGCGTCCCCCGATGGGGGTTCAGGGGCGAAGCCCTCAAGCAACAATTGCCTTGTAAAAGTATATTGTAATTTCATTGTAAATATGGACCATTCATTATAAGGTCGCAGATCTAACGGTAGAGATTATGTTAGGGTTTTTTTCCCTAGAAGGAAACCCTCCT
>SNQJ01S0003355.1:189746-229621 GCA_010110895.2 Picea sitchensis
TTCACCAATATTTTACAAGATTATATAATTGACTAAAATATTCGCCAAAAAATTATATATACATTTTATATTATTGATAAAATAGCCCTATATTTTTCCTATGTATCATGGGGATTCGCCCATTTATTATACATATAAATTTACTTCATATTGAGTCTGCATCCCTTTGTCCCTCAAGTCTGAACACACTGTTCAGCCCCCAAGCTCTTCCCTTATTGTTGAGAGGACCTCACTGCCTCTTTCCTATGAGCTTGCCTTTGGTGGAGGATTGAAGTGGTGGAGATCCATTTGCAAGGAACTTGGTTTCTTGGTTTCGAACTGTGCCAACATGGAAGTCTATAATGTTGTCACTTATGTTGATCAATTATTAATAGAAATACTCCTTTCCTATCCTATTGGTATCTTGCGAATATATGATTATTATCCATGGGCATGTTTGTAATGTTTATTAATGGATTATGCTATCTGATGTGCTAACCCTTTTATATCATCACTATATACTTTCTTTTTGTGTCTGTTGAGAATTTCTTGAAGGTATAAATCTTTGGGTCAAAGTGCTCAACGATGGAACATCTTCAAACATTGGATAGAGGTAGGCCTCTTTCTTGTATTGCACATTAGTCTATATAGAATATGTTGGAATTGAGTTGATTTCTGTAGTCATACCTGTTTGTTGTGGTTTACCCTTGGCCATAGAGATTTTTTCCCTTGTAACACCCCCAAGCATCCCAAATATGGGTTTATATATTTACTTGGAAATCAAGAACCACATGGTCTTCCAAAAGAAGCTCATGTATCCACTTATCTCAATTAAAATAATTATGAATAAATAAAATATAATAAAAAGACTTATTCCCTTAATCCCCCTCTCTCATAGATTCATAAGCCCATATAATCCTTGTCCTTGTCAGTCTTGCATATGACGGTGTATTTTATTATTAATAATGATCAAAGAATTACATTTCCTATGCACTAAGGCCTGTTTTAATTGTTTGGGTGCTCCATCCTTTCATAAAATAAATAAAATACATTATCTACCTAGGGACTCAAAACCAGGGTATTACATATTATAATAAGTGTAGAAAGTAGTATTTCAGCTAAGTTGAATACTGACATTTGGACTTTGTTTTTTGATGGTTCTAAATCATAGGAAGGTTCTCGTTTATGAGCATTCATCTATAGGGGCTTGAACTAAGTTATACATCCATTGATAAACAAGAATTTGTAGTATTTAAGGCCATTAAATAGTTCAAACCCTATATTTTAAAAAATCATACCAAATTTTTTGTCCCTCACTCAGTTGTTACATCTTTATTTATCCAAAAAGAACTAGGTGAGAAGAGATAAAATTGGATGGTTTCCATACAAGAATATGATTTGGAATTTAAACCTACAAAAATAGTTAAAGGTAAAGGTTTATGTAAACTGGTAGCATAAGAACTAGACCTAGATGACTTTCCTAAGGAAGGTTTGGAAAATTAAATGTCACTTTGTGCTTAAGAAGTCTTGTTCATTCCAATTACAATGCACTCTTGGTACGCTGATTTGAAACATTTATTACAAACTAGTGAGAGTCCAAGAAATCTAAATAAGAATCAAATGAGAGCACTGAATCTCAAACCTACTCAATACCAAATTTTAAATGTTGTTTTATTTAAAAACAAATACAATGAGGTATTATTGAGATGCTTGGAAAAACAAGATGTTGACCATGTTCTCAAGGAATTACATGATGGGCCAACTGGAGGTCATTTTGTTGGTGAAACAACATCTCATGGGATCTTGTGAGCTGGATATTATTGGAAAACATTGCTCAAAAATACTCATTCATATACCCAAGCATGTAAAGCTTTCCAAACTTGTTCTAGACGAGAGAAGAAGCTAATTATCCTATTGCAACCCATGAAAATTGATGAACCATTTCAGCAATGAGGTTTTATAGGGGAGATAAACCTAAACTCTTCAAAACAACACAAGTACATTTTAAAAACTATAGACTATTTCACAACATGGATAAAAGAAATCCTGCTAAACAAAGCGAATGAAGTGGTTGTCATTAGGTTCATTAAAAAACAATTGATTACCAAGTTTGGGGTTCCTTCTATTTTTGTTTTTTATAATGGTACACATCTCTTCTCTTTGAAATTGATCGAGTTTGGTTTAGAAAAGAGAATCATTTTGAGGTATTCGACCAATTATTACTCCTAGGGTAATAATGTAGCTAAGTCCATGAACAAGAACCTAATCATTATTATCAAGAAAATTTTAGTTGACCATCGAAGGAATTGGCACAATGCACTGTCAAATTCCCTCTAGGTTGATGGAGTTACACCAAAAGTTGCTCTAGGAACCTCTCCCTACTTCCTAGTATATAGAAAAAGAAGCCATTTTACCTCCTAATGTTTTCTTACCTTCCTTCCAATTTACCCAAGCTACTTTGGGTAGAATTTTCAGGCTATCCAAAGATGAATTAATCTCTTAATAAACCTAGAAGAATAAAGTGAGAAAGCTAATCAAAAGTTTGTTGTTTATCAATAGATGATGAAAAGATGATTTGATAAACATTTGGAAACATGAAAAACATTTAAGGTGGGATACCTTATTTTAAAATGGGATAAACTAAATGAGACTAAAGGAAAGCACACAAAGTTTCAACACTTGTGGCTTGGTCAATTTTAGGTGGCTGAAAAACTTGGCCTAGGCACTTATACACTTTAGAACATGGAGGGGGAGGTGGAACTTATTCATGTCAATGGCCAAATGCTGAAAATATATTTTTGTTAACTGCCTCAAGGTGGTCAAGATGTATATAGTAGTTTTCATTTCATTAGTCTTGTTTTCTGGTTCTTTACTAATTTGAGCTTAAGTCTCTAAAACAAGTTTTCTTATTTTGATTTATTATAAGTTTTGTTTGATATAATTGTTTTCACTTTGAAATTTTTTATTTGCATTTATTTCTTTTTTATTAATCACTTTTATTTTTCTCTACATCGATTGTACACTTACTAACCAATTCAGAGTCTCCCTGAATGGTTAAGGGTTGGGTTTTAATGTTGGGTATGTGCTATATTCTTTGCATGACTAGATCTAGTATCTGCTACGTTGCACTAGGCGCGCAAGGGGGTTTTATGGGGGGGCGCTAGCCCCCCCCCTTCGGGGGTTATAGGGGGGCGATTTTTGTGTCTCTTTTTTTGCCTCGATTTTTGTGTCCATTGTTGGGAGGTTTTTAGGCACATGGTTTTTGTCGATGGTTTTTCTATTTCCGATTAAGGAATTAGGGTTGTTGACTAATCCAGGTCATTGGGTTAGGGTTTTGGATGTCGTTGCTCCTATATGTATATTGTATTGTTAACAATGTATCACTACGAATGAATATAGAATATGTTGGTTTTCCTAGTTTGGGTTTCCAGGGGAAAAATCTTTGTGTAATGTGTGTATTTTCCATTGTATCTTTTATGTTCTTTTATTGAAAATCTATTTGTAGTAAAATATTGTACACGGTTAAAATCTACATTTGGTATAAGCCTTGTTACAGTGAGAGATCTATGGTATTGATTTTTCAGGTGAAAATAAATGGCGAGCAGTTCAAAAATGGAGATCGATAATTTTAATGGGAAAAGTTTTGAGCCATGGAAGCTCAAGATGGAAGATTTATTGGTGGACAGATATTAGTGGATCGTGATGGATCCAGGTACTGCACCCACAAGAACTTTAGCATATGACTAGAAAAAGTTGGATTAGAAGGCGAAGAGAACAATACGACTATGTCTCTCAGATTCATTATTATTTAATGTGTCAGAGGAAGCTACAAACAAAGATTTATGTGATAAGTTGGGGAATTTGTATCATTCTAAGTCCCTAACAAATAAAATTTTCCTGAGAAAGAAGCTATATAACCTGATGATGAGAGATGGAGACTCAGTGACAAGAATTTGAAAGCCTTCAATAATGTGGTAAGTCAGTTAGTATCTATTGAGATTAAATTTTCAGATGAGGATAAGTGTATTAGTTTACTATGCTCTTTACCAGACTCATGTGATAGTCTGGTTGTGGCCATAGGTAGTAATACAACTGCCTTGAAGTTTCATGAAGTGGTATCATCCTTATTATCGCAGGAGATGAGATGGAAAAATATGGAAGGAAAAATCACAAATACATTATTTGCAAGAGGACGCTCCCGGGAAATAAATAGATCTATGTTCTCAAGTGGGAGATCTAAGTCTAAGGGTAGATCTAAATCTCCTGGAAATTTTGTAAAGGCATGCTGGAGATGTGGAAAAGAAGGGCACTACAAGAAGCAATGTAGATCCAAAATTCATAAAAATAAGGGATCTATGGAAGCTCCTTCTACAGAAGAAAATACCTCCAAGGAAGAAGGAGGGGATGTGTACCTAGATTCTTCAAGAACACATGCAGATCATGAGGCATGGTTGGTTGAATCATGTGCATCCTTTCATATGACTCCCCACAAGGAGTGGTTCTGTGAATATGAAAGGTATGATGGAGGTAATGTTTTCCTAGGTGATGACTCGACAACCAAAATCATAGGAAAAGGAAAAGTCAAGTTGAGGAACACTACTTAGTGTTATGCATATCCCAGATTTGGCCATAAATTTGATTTATGTAAGAAAAATGGACGATGCAGGGGTAAAAACAATATTTGAAAAGGAAACCTGCAAGATGGTTCGAGGAGCAATTGTGTTGTTGAAGGGATTTCGGTTTGGAACTTTGTATAAGTTGCAAGGAATCACTATTAGTCATGGGTGTAATAGTTCCATTGTTCCTGATATTGGATTGGAAGAAGAAAAAACTCCTACAGTCTCTGGAGAAAAGGTTATGCTATGGAATTAAAGACTGGAGCATATCAGAAAGAAGGGTCTTTGACTACTTCATGGTAAAGGTATGGTTGAAGGTGTGTTTAACTGCTCTTTGTATTTTTATTTATGTGAACATTTTGTATATGGGAAGAAAAATCAGGTAAGTTTCCCCTCTGGTGCAACGAGGGTAGAAGTAATTTTACATCTAGTTCATAATGATGTGTTTGGAAGTGTGTCGGTTCCATCATTGGGAAAAATTGTGTACTATGTCTCCTTTATAGATGAATTCTCGAGGAACACTTGGATATATTTCCTCAGGAATAAATATGAATTATTTGACAGGTTTAAAGAGTTTAAGGCTCTTGTTGAGAATCAAACAAAGAAAATAATTAAGGTGTTGAGGAAAGATAATGGAAGAGAGTTCTGCAGGAATGAATTTGAATAATTATGTAAGAAGTGTGGTATAGCAAGGTAGAATACTACTCCATATACACCTTAGTAGAATGGATTTGTAGAAAGGATGAATAGGACGTTGATGGAAAAAACAAGGTGCATGCTCAGTGGTGTCGAGTTAGAGAAAGAAATATGGGCAGAGGCAGTGGGTGCTGCATGTTACCTGGTTAACAGATCACCCTCATCAATGCTAGATGACAAGACTCCACAAGAGGTATGGACTGGTAAGAAAACTTCTCTCACACATCTCAAGGTATTTGGTTGTGAGGCCCATGTTCATGTTCCAAAGGAAAACATGAGTAAGTTAGATAAGAGGGATGAAAAGTGTATCTTTATTGGGTATAAATATGGTCTCAAAGGTTATAATATTGTGTATAGCCGGGATGTGGTATTTAGAGAAATGAAGGGTTTGTTAAACATGAAGTCCTACCAAGTAAGTAAGAACCAGATAAAATAGAGTTTGATTTAAAGGATGGAAAATCAGACTCTACAGAAGAACATGAATAAGAAGAATAAGAAGATCCTCATACTCCAGTATTGAGGAGATCGGTTTGAGAAAGAAGGCTATCAGAAAGGTATACTCCATATGATTTTCGTTCAAAATTTTCTTTGTCTATTACTGATGATGATACTAGAACCGTTAGGGAGGCAATGAATTCAAAGGATGGAAAGCTCTGGAAAAAGGCCATGGATGAAGAAATGTCAGACTTGGATAAGAATGAGGCTTGGGATCTAGTGCATTTTTTTACTAGAATAAATCCCATTGGTAGCAAATGGGTATTTAAAAAGAAGTAGAATGCAGAAGGAAAAGTGGAGAAATAGAAAGCTCGGTTAGTAGAAAAGGGTTATTCTCGGGTCGAGGGAATTGATTTTGGTGAGATTGTTTCTCATGTTTCCAAGTTAACTTCTATAATATTTGTGTTATCTGTTGTTGATTTATTTGATTTTTAAGTAGAACATATGGATGTGAAGACAACATTCCTACATGGGGATATGGAAGAATAAATCTATATGAAGCAGCCATAAGGATTTGATGTGAAGGGAAATAAGGAGCTGGTATGAAAGCTGAAAAAGTCCCTGTCTAGTTTAAAACAATCACCAAGGATGCGGTATCAAAACATTGATACTTATATGTTGGGACTTGGATTCACAAGAAGCAAAGAGCATCACTATGTGTATTTTAAATTAATTGGTGATCAGTTGATTTATTTGGTCTTGTATGCGGATGACATGTTGTTGATAGGAAACAACAAGGAGATTATCCAGGATGTGAAAACGGAGTTGTCCTCTAAATTTTCCATGAAGGATCTCGGTACTTAAAATTTCATTTTGGGCATGGAAATTAAAAGATATCGGAAAAATAGGAAACTCTGGTTAAATCAAAGAAAATACGTTGAGACAATATTGTAGAGGTTTAATATGTAGGAATGTAAACCGGTCAAGGTCCCTATTCTTGTTGGTGTAAATTTATGTGCAGATCAGTGTCCCAAGACACAGGAAGAGGAGGAGGACATGTCTCATGTTCCATATGTGAGTGCAGTTGGAAGTTTGATGTATGCAATGGTTTGTACTAGACTGAACATTGCACATGTAGTGGGAGTTTTGAGCAGGTATATGTCAAAACCATGGAAGGAGCATTGGACATCAATAAAAAGGGTTTCCAGGTATTTGCGTGGCACTGTGTTAGCACTCTATAAATTTTGTCCGGCTGAATAGACAAATGACATAGGTAACTATTTCAAGCTACTTTGGAGATGAGGCACTAGCCTGCTCAACTCAAAGAGGGATCTCTCATGTCACTTGAGATTTCTATGGAAATCAGTGGCTATATTTAGTTTTTTTTTAGGGGGGCATTATAAAGTTGTTGAAGAAATGGGGGTGACATTTGGGCCATGGAGTTAGAAATGAACAATTTTGTGGCAAGTCATTAGAATTATCTATAGGAGAAAGGCTAAGTGAGGCAATGAGTCCGAGTTTTCGAATTGAGATTTGCATGGAAAAAGAAGGAAAAGGAAAAACATATAACTTCTTCAAAGCATATTAAAATGAATTCTAAAATAGTTAAGAAGAGTATCACATGAATTTAAATTGCCATGTCTAAAGCATCATCAGACGAATTCCAGAATTTTAACTCTCAAATTTAAAAGAAGAAATTGCAATGGAATTTTAAAGACACAGGAAACACGTACTACGAAAGAAGACAAAACTCATATCACAGCCAATTAGAATATTTTCATAAACAGTTCAAAAATTTCCTCTGCATCATACATTCAGTTTAGCTCCATGATTTTAGTCAGTATACTTGTGACAAGGGCAGCCCCCCCCTTTTTTCCATTCCTTCTATATCTTTGGGATGATTTATATATAGAGGATTTACACGTGGGATACAAAACAATTAAAATTCTCTGTAGTTCTAAAGATAGAGATCGGTTACAAAAGGAGTAATGTATAACGACAATTCTCCTATTTTACAGGGATCGTTACAAACAAGTCTGACATATCTGAGGCTTTTTCTTTGAACGCCATATGTCTAAACATTTCTGGAACATACTCAATTCTACCTGAGAATCTATTTCAACTTGGCGATTTCTTCCTTTAAAGTGTTCAACAAGACTGGTTGGTTTTTCCCAACGCTCTCAACCGCCTCAACTCTGATTTCTTCCCTTTATCGTTTGATCTACTTCTTCTTTACTGCTCGCTTGTAGAGTCTGTCCATGTGTCTGTTGATGATTAGATCCCTCATGATAGGATTTAGTCTGACCTTTGATTCTGGTTCTGTCATAGGGTCAGTGTGGAATTTGGTTGCTAATATCTGTGCAATCGATTTTTCTTTCTTACTCATTGATGAACTCCCCATGTTAGTCGAAAATCCTATTTCACTAGATATTGTTTGATTGGCTTTGTCCATGCCTTCCAATTTTGTAGATACCACGATTTTGTTTCCCTTAACTCTACAGAAATCGGGAAGTTGCTCCAGTTTGATATTACTCTACTTATGAATGAGACAATGATAATGCCACCCATATTTTGAAGATCAGTAATCATTGAGTTCTAATCATGAATTACTGACAGGATCACTTGTAGGTACGTTGGTTTATCCCGCTTGGCCTATCTATTCTGAAAGATGAGTCTTTGAGTTAGTTATCCGGCAACGCTCCCCTGACATTGCATGGACGTGAAGTACCTGAATGAGTGGCATGAGGTGATTTGACCAGTTGTCACCTTCCCCCACACGAATTGTTGATTTGACGTATTCAAATGGCATTAGAACACATGACATCAGGGATTTGTGGAAAACGGTTTTAGGCAGACCGCTTTTTTCCCTGATGTACCTCTGAGGCTGCCATGCGTCCATGAATAAAACTGTGGTAGTTTCCCTCGGCCTGCCTTCGCATCATTAAACTTCATGCTATTTCACTGCCCGATATGGGTCTCCACCGTTGATCTGGGCCGCTTCTAAATATACGGTCTGTTGAATCTTTTCTTTGTGCTCTCACTATATTTTTCTACATGCCACCATATGTGACCTGGTCCTCCAAATCGCACCATGTCTCTACATCACTTTAGTCTCCCGCTAAACCTAAAACTCAGATTTCATGTACAATTGTTATGGTGATAACATAGGCTCCAACTGGGGATGTTATCCTCCCTGTGAGGTAGAAAATAAATGTAGACATGATGCCTTCTTTGTTGGGCCACTTTCCAAACATGTGCACGTACCCTATTGCATCTTGGAGACCGGACGTCAAATTTTAAAATCGGACTTTGCAAACTACTCTTAACTGGATGCTGAAAAAATACCATTAGGATCTAACTATACACACTACTGAAAATTTAAAACAATGCTTGACCAACAAGCTTATTCACACACTTATACCTACCCTAACTGTTGAAAAGGGCTGTCAATCAAATGAAATCATAATCCCAATGTAGCCATGACAACATTCTATCCATTGTTCATTTTCTTTGCACTTTCTTGTTCCAAAGATTTTTAGCTACTATTTTGTTCAAAATTTCATCCACAAGTCCAATAAAAGCACCTGGACTGTTCACTTCCTCCAACAAGGCCGCAAATGGATCTTCCAAAACATGCAAAAAACAACTATCATGTTTCACTCCATCTACTGCATTTTCATTTTACAGTGATTCAACTTGTTGAAACTGACAAATTCGTTGAGAAGTATGGTAATAAGAATTTTTTGAGTTTTAAGGTAACCATGGTTGGAGAAAATAGTCTGGTGTAAAAAGACTCACATTTGATACAAACATTGATTTGCTACTTTCTTTATCCTTAAGCTTGCAATCCACTATTATTTGTAAATTCTGATTGTAAGCTTTTTCCATATAATGCATCTTGGGATCATGAAAGAATGTTTCCTTTTTAGGAGCCAAGACGAAATAGCAACCTTCCTTCACAAGTGTTTTTCGCTGCTTGGAGCCCCTATAGATGAAGTTTCAAAGTATTCATCCATGTCTAGGCCACTTAAAAATAGGATCACCACATCATTTTCAGGGGAAGAAAGACAACTTTGAAACACTTTGTCTTGCTTAAAAATCGGATGGTTAATCACAGGTTGCAACTCCAAATTGGAATACCTTTTCAAGTAATGATCATTTAATGCATGTGAATGTCGTTGGTATTCCTCAATGGTAACAATCTTCTCATGTAAAACAGTACCACTGTGAATGCAGTCAGAACTCCTTGTTTTCTCTTATACATCATGACTTTCTTTCAACCATTCAAAGGAAGAAAAACATAATGGAAGATATTTTTTATTTGTAAATCCATTTGTTTCTTCATATTCAACATCATGCCTGGATGCTTTCTGATCTAAAACATTATAGGATTTTTGTTTCAACAGTTTGAAAGAGGAAAAACATAATGGCAAGGCTCTTTTACCTGATTCAAAACCTTCTTCATTTTCTTCACTGTTGTCACAGGCACATTTTTCAACTTCTTTGGATTGTTGAACACACTCATTTTCAGGTTCGTCTTCGACCAATGGCTGTAAATTTGTACTGACAAGACCTTCTATGTAACAGGTACCAGGGTTATCAAACACCTGAGAAGATTGATGCAATTTCTTGTCAACATTTTTTAGTGAATCAGTGTGATTTGGAATCAACACGCATTCCCTTGCTTCAATGATTGACTTATAATTTTCTTTCAAAAATTTGAATGCAGAAAAGCATAAAGGCAAAGAATTGCTTTTAGTTGATTCCATACTTTCTTCTGATAGAGAACATGTAATTGGTTGCTCTATGGATTCAACATCGTACTCGTCATCATATTCATCATATACGGGAAAATCATAAACATATGCAATGCCATCTGACAATAACAAACTTGGAACATCAACCTATTCTTCAACAAATTGATTTGCAAAATAATCTTCTTGACTGTCTACAAATGAATACATAAAAAAATCGGCCCTTTTCTCATCCTGGCATGGATCAAAAGATAAATCAACAGTTCCTCTTTCAACAAGTGGAATGCATTTTTTTGCAAAATCCTGAGCACAGGAAACTTCAAGAGGACCTATGATATTTTCAATTCTATGCTCAAGATTCCAATCAACTATTTTTTGTTCATATTCACTTTCATGTTCTTAAGCATCCAACCCCTCATTTTGAGTTTGATTACATTCTTGGATGTTGTGTTGAATGTCCTGGGAATCATTAAACATTTGTTGTAAGGACTTAGGTATTCTTTCCATCAGAAGGAAAGACAAATCTGGATGAAGAGTAGTTGCTTAATGGAGAATGGCAGCAGCTTCAGTGGGTTGAATTTCTTTTGACAAATTGTAGTAAATACTAGAAAACCTCATGCTGAATGTAAAAACGGTTTCATTGCTCTGAATTTTTAAGGCATAAAACTCTGTAAGTTGTTGACCCAAAGATTTATTTCTTCCCCAAAACTTTAAAAAGACGTTTTTCAATTCCTCCCATAAAATAATGGTCTCTGGCTACAAATGTTTAAACTAGTCTTTGGTATCACCCTTTAAGGATTGAGAGAAGGATCTCATACAAACATCCTCATGATAAATCTCAACAAATATATAAAATGCTCAAACCCTTAGATGTGTTTTTCATATGAGATGGCATTAGTTTCCCTGTCAAACACAGGTAAGCACTCATAGTACTTTGGACAGAAATTGTGGAGGACTTGGGGTAGCTTCAAGGGTATGTATATATGCTGGATCTTGGAGGACATTGGATTAGGTACAGGAGGTGAAATATTAGCCTTGGCTTCATGGGACTCATAAACTTGGTCACAGTTATGACATGGATTAGATGGGATATTTCTATCAGAATAGGTGATACAGTGAGGATATGCATGTACAACATTAAGAGGAGGATATATAATTGAAAGATTCTCATGATCATCATTAGAATGCAGCAGGTAAAGAATTTGTTTGACATGTTCAAGGAAGGACCAAAGGCAACTTATAACAAACAATAAAATGCCTTGGAAAAAATCCAAATTTAAGTACCTATTTTCTTCCATGATATATTTTCATACCTATTTCAAGGGATTTCATCTTCCAGTGGAGTCGGCAGTAATATTTTGGAAGTTGGATTATGCATTGAGAGTGGAGTCGCCATTGAAGATTTGAATTTTTGGATTCTCCTACCAGTGGAATCACTTTCAAATTTATTTTTGACATGTGTTGTCGCCAGAGAAGGAATACAACCAATATGTGCCTAAGTGTCTATTGCTCTCAGACCTTAGAACTCAACCATGTCTTTATTTCCCAGGGAAAATTTTCCAATCTCATCCCTGGCAATGACACCAAAATGTTATCACTCTGTAAATTTTGTTCGGCTGAATAGACAAATGATAGAGGTAACTATTTCAACCTACTTTGGAGATGAGGCACTAGCCTACTCAACTCAGAGAGGGCTCTCTTGTGTCACTTGAGATTTCTTTGGCAATCAATGGCTAGATTGAGTTTGTTTTAGGGGGGTATTATAAAGTTGTTGAAGAAATGGGGGTGACATTTGGGCTATGGAGTCAGAAATGAACAATGTTGTGGCAAGTCATTAGAACTATGTAGAGGAGAAAGGCTAAGTGAGGCAATGAGTCTGAGTTTTCGAATTGATATTTGCATGGAAAAAGAAGGAAAAGGAAAAACATATAACTACTTCAGAGCATATTAAAATGAATTCTGAAATAGTTAAGAAGAGTATCACATGAATTTAAATTGCTAAGTCTAAAGCATCATCAGATGAATTCCAGACTTTTAACTCTCCAATTTAAAAGAAAAAATTGCAATGGAATTTTAAAGACACAGGAAACACGTACTACGAAAGAAGACAAAAATCATATCACAGTCAATTAGAATCTTTTCATAAACAGTTCAAAAATTGCCTCTGCATCATACATTTAGTTTAGCTCCATGATTTTACTCAGTCTACCTGTGACAAGGGAAGGCCCCCGTTTTCTTCAGTCCTTGTATATTTTCAGTATGATATATATAGAGGATTTACACGTGGGATACAAAACAATTAAAATTCCCCATAGTTCTAAAGATAGCGATCGGTTACAAAAGGAGTAATGTATAACGACAGTTCTCCTATTTTACAGGGATCGTTACAAACAAGTCTGACATATCTGAGGATTTTTCTTTGAATACCATATGTCCGAATATTTCTAGAACATACTCAATTCTACCTGAGAATCTATTTCATCTTGACGATTTCTTCCTTTAGAGTGTTCAACCAGACTGGTTGGTTTTCCCCAATTCTCTCAACCGCCTCAGCTCTGATTTCTTCCCTTTGTTGTTTTCTCCACTTCTTCTTTACTTCTCACTTGTAGAGTCTGTCCACATGTCTGTTGATGATTAGATCCCTCATGACAGGATTTAGTGTGACCTCTGATTCTGGTTTTGTCGCAGGGTCAGCTTGGAATTTGGTTGCTAATATCTGTGCGATTGATTTTTCTTTCTTACTCATTGATGAACTCACCATGTTAGTCGAAAATCCTGTTTCACTAGATATTGTTTGATTGGCTTTGTCCATGCCTTCTAATTTTGTAGAGACCATGATTTTTTTCTCCTTAACTCTACAGAAATCGAGAAGTTGCTCCAGTTTGAGATTACTCTACTTATGAATGAGATGATGATAACGCCACCCATATTTTGAAGATTAGTAATCATTGAGTTCTAATCATGAATTACTAACAGGATCACTTGCAGGTACGTTGGTTTATCCCGCTTGGCCTATCTATTTCGAATGATGAGTCTTTGAGTTAGTTATCCAGCGACGTTCACCTGGCATTGCACAGACGTGAAGTACCTGAACGAGTGGCATGAAGTGGTTTGACCAACCATCACCTTCCCCCACACGAATTGTTGATTTTACGTATTCTAATGGCATTAGAACACATGACATTGGGGATTTGTGGAAAATGGTTTTAGGCAGACTGCTTTTCGCCCTGATGCATCTCTAAAGGTGCCACGTGTCCATGAATAAAACCATGGTAGTTTGCCTCGACCTGCCTTCCCATCATTAAACTTCGCACTATTTTACTGCTCGATGTGGGTCTCCGTCGTTGATCTGGTCCGCTTTGAAATCTATAGTCTGTTGAATCTTTCCTTTTAGTTCCTTCTATATTTGTCTACATGCCACCATATGTGACATGGTCCTCCAAATCGTACCATGTCTCTACATCATTCTAGTCTCCCGCTAAACCTAAAACTCGGATTTCAAGAATAATTGTTATGGTGATAACACACTGCTAGTTATGGATTGTGCTACCAAGGAATACGAAGATTGGACAGAGTGTTGGACATACATGGCTTTGTGGATGCATACTGGTTTGAATATCTGGATCGTAGGAGATCTACAAGTGGGTATTTGTTTAACATGTTTGGAATAGAAATTAGTTGGATGAGAAAACGACAGGCTGTAGTGGCACTTTCAACTATAGAAGTTGAATACATGGAAGCCACTCATGCAAGTAAGGAAGCAGTATGGTTACAAAGTTTTTTTTTGGGTATTGGTTTGGTATAACAAGCTATAAGGATAGATTGTGACAGTTAGAGTGTAATTTTGTTGGTGAAAATCTCGACTTATCATTCAAAGACAAAGCATATGGATATTCAATATCACTTTTTGAGAGACATGGTCAAAGAAAATGAAGGTGGACACTTCGAAGAATGTTGCAGATTCATTAACAAAATATGTTACCACTGAGAATTTCTCATGGTGTAGAGGATCCATGAGCATTGTTGCCCTGCATTGTTGACTATGTAACCCTATAACCCCTTGTATGCAAAGAAAACAACAAGTGGGAGAATGTTGGGTATGTTTATATTCTTTGCATGACTAGCTCTAGTGTCTGCTACGTTGCGTCAGGCGCTTAGGGGGATTTGAGGGGGGCCGCTTGGCCCCCCTTCGGGGGTTGCAGGGGAGCGATTTTCATATCACATTTTTTTCCTAGTTTTCAGTGTCACCTAGATTTTCCTTTCCATTGTTGGGCGGTTTTTCGACACATGGTTTTTGTCGATGGTTTTCTATTTTCAGTTAAGGAATTAGGGTTGTTGACTAATCCAGGTCATTGGGTTAGGTTTTTGGATGCTGTTGGATCCTATATGTATATTGTATTGTAAACAATGTATCACTATGAATGAATATAGAATATGTTGGTTTTCCCAGTTTGGGTTTCCAGGGGAAAAATCTATGTGTAATGTGTGTATTTTCCATTGTATCTTTTCTGTTATTTTATTGAAAATATATTTGCAGTGAAAAAGTGTACAAGGTTAAAATCTACACTTAAGAAGAGTAGACACCCTTTCTAATCCTTAGAATTTCCCATCTTAGTTCTTAGACATGAATTAAACAAGAAGTTGTGAATAGATATCTCATGCTACTTGAAAAAGTTAAAATAGTGATGGATTTGGGGCCTCCTCAAATAATGGAGTCCCAAAAATTCTTGAAAGTTTAGTTAAGTGGTGATTAAGCTAGCCTAAAGGTGCCATCCATTCACATTAAATGAGCACACCATGTGAAAGTTTTCAATCATACCTATAAGGTATATATACTAAAAAAAAACTTTGGGCATATCTTTATTATTTAGGTATGGCCAATCCTTTCCCTAAATAGGCATCATCCCCACTTGGTTGTAAAGGCCAGTTGTTTCCCCTATCCACCATTGCTATGAAATATACATTTAATTTGGTAAAAGGATCGGGAAAGGAAATTTATTCATATGTGGGGGAATGTAGATATATTAACCGAGGTTATGGATGTTTGTTGGTAGTGGAGCAAGCTCTATGATTTGGAGATGATACCACTAGGGCTAGGAAGAGAAACATCACACGAAAGTGAAACAACTTGTCTGTTTAAAATTTTCAACCCCATTTAAAAAATAAAACCATGTGATTATGACTGCTATCTTAAACATTAAGTGAATATTTAAAATGAATCTACTCTATGTTTTCGATCTATAGGACAAGTTATTAAATCACCGAAGCTATAAAATTGGAATACTTTGGGTTCATGTTACAAAGGGTGTTCGACAACACAGTTATTCCAACAGAGGATGAACACCTTCAGTAACCACTCACACAACCAAATCAAAGATCAACACACCGATGTTTTGAAATGGTAAAAACCCCATGGGGAAACATCCACGGCCCCAGCCAACGCGACCACTTGGAGCAGTTTATTAATGCAAAAGAAAAATATTACAGAGATATTTTACAAGAGAGTTTATCACAATCAATCATCGAAAAATGACCCTCCATGATCTTTGAATAGAGATCATGGACCAATCGGGTGTTAATCCACAAATCAATTGTCATTAATATTCAGGATAATATGAACCGCCAGATCACTCTATGTCAGGAACATATTGTGATTGTCGAATTTCCTGACTACAAATGCATACTAATGCATACGAAAGAAACACCCTAAGAAACACACTTTTACCTAAAAACACATTAGACCAAGTAGATCTTAACTAACTCCTAAGTGTCTAAATATCCTAACATCCCCCCTTAAGAAAAACTTGGGATAAGATTGAAGGATTTACAATAGTGACACAATAGGAGAAGGAAAGAGGCATTAGAGCCTATCCCTCCTTGATGACAACTTCTTGAACTCCTAACATAGATTAAATATTGGAAAAATTTTCTTCTATAAGAGGCTTTGTGAAAATGTCTACAACTTGATCTTCTATAGGGAAAAATAGCACTTCAATAACTTGATCATGAATGAGCTTTATGATGAAGTGCATGTGTAGCTCGATGTGTTTGTTGTGTTGATGTTGAATTGGGTCTTTGGCAATCTTGATGGCACTCTTATTGTCGCACCAAAGGATGGTTGGATGTTGTTGCTCGAATCCAAACTCTGAAAGAATATGTCGAAGCCATAAGGCTTCCTGACTTTCATTTACCGTTGCTCGGTACTCTACTTCTGTTGAAGAAAGTGCAATAGCATGTTGTTTCTTATAGGCCCAAGTGACAGGTCCTAAACCAAGGCTGGAAACATAACCTGCAGTAAACTTCTAATCATCAGGGTCACCGACCCAATCTGAATTAGTGAAACCAATCAATAAAGGAGCCCCCCCTCAATTGTAATGTATCCCAAACTGAACTGTACCATGGACATAGTGAAGTATCCTTTCAGCTTCTTTCCAATGGCTTTCATGGGGTGTTTACATATACTGGGAGCCAAGACCAACAACAAAGGAAAGATCAAGACGGGTATGAGTCAAGTATAAGAGGCTACCAACTAACTGATGGTATAAGATGGCATCAACTTTGGGAGAAGTACAAGTGGTAGAAGCTTGACTCCATACTGGAAGGGAGAAGGGGTTGGTTTACAATCGTTCATGTGAAAGTGATGAATAAGGTCATAAGCATACTTAGATTGGGAAAGAAAAATTCCTTCATTGGTTTTCAAAACTTGGAGGCCAATTAAACAATGCAAAAATCCTAAGTCTATTATTTCAAATTTATTCTTAAGGCTATTTTTCACATGGTTTAAAAGTTTTGAGTCACTACTCGTAAGGATAAGGTCATCAACATAAAGGAAAAGGATTATGATATGGTGTCCTACTTTCTTGGTATAGACATTAGGATCATAATGGCATATAGAGAATCCACTGGTAATAAGAAAGTTGTCCATTTTTGCATACCAAGCTCGGGGATCTTTCTTAAGACCATAAAGAGATTTCTTAAGGAAACAAACAAGGCTAGAGTCATTCTGAACATAGCCAAGAGTTTGTTCCATGTAGTTTTCTTCTTGCAAATCTCCATGCAATAAGGTGGATTTAACATCCATTTGATGGACCTCCCATTTATGGGAGGCAACAAGGGAAAGAACAAGGTGGATGGAATTCATTTTGGCTAGAGGGGAAAAGGTTTCATTATAGTCAATTCCTTCAACTTGGGAAAATACTTTGGCAACTAACCAATCCTTGTGTCTTTCAACACTTCCATATGATGCATACTTAGTTCTGTAAACCCATTTACATCTGAAAAGTTTTATTCCTTTTGGAAGAGGTCCAAGATCCCAAGTATTGTTTGCCATTAAAGAATGATACTCTTCATTTATTGTTGTATCCCAATCTGGATGACCTCAAGCTTCTACAAATGTCTCTGGATCATGAATCTCTTAAAATTGAGACAAAAGAGAAGAGGCTCGTTGTAACTATGAATGTGTTTGACATTGATCTGAAGGATCATCGACAAGATCACGAACTACTTCTCATGTTGAACGAACGCATCTAGGAAGCAGTGGAGCTGGAGCTGGAGCTGGTGTTGGTTTAGGTTCAAAGGACACATATGGAGGAAGGTGAGCAGGAGGAGGTGGATTCTAATCCTCACTTTCATCATTTGAAGAAGAAACCAGAACAGAACAAGGGATAAATGTTGAAGATGGACCACAGGCCGAAGAAGGCACAAATGTCGAATTAGGCTCGCAGGCCAAAGAAGGCATAAACACCAAATTAGGCTCGCGGGACAAGATATTTTCATCAAATTTAACATCTCTTCTAATAATAATTGCATTATAATGTGGTTGAAGAAGTCTATAACCTTTCACATCTTCAGAATAACCAACAAATATACACTTCTCACCTTTAGGCTACAATGATTTCCTTTTCTCATCAGGAATGTGAGCCCATGCTATACTTCCAAATACACAGAACTGACTTACATATGGTTTAATTTTAGTCCAAGATTCTTCGGGTGTTATATTTGTAAGAACCTTTGTGGGAGTGCAATTTACTATGTAATTTGAACAGTTGATGGCTTCCACCCAATACTTTATACTTAATCCCTTAGATTGGATCATACAATTAGCCATTTATTTTAATGTGCAGTTCTTTATCTCAAAAATACCATTTTTTTGTGGTGTATATGGAGCAGTGTGTTTCATTTGGATTCCCTGTGTAATGCAGTAACTTGTAAAATTATTGTTCACATATTCACCTCCATTATATGTTCTTAACGTTTGAATTTGATGTCCAGATTGTTGTTCTACAAGGGGCTTGTAGGCCAAAAACTTGTCAAAAAATTTGCTCTTAAGTTTTAAGAAGTAAACCCAAGTACGTCTGGAACATTCATCAATGAAAGTTGAGAAATACTTTCACCCAAAAAAAGAAGGAGAAGAAAGTGGACCACAAAAATCACTATGAACAAGATGCAAAGGGCCTGAGGTGTGCCAAGAGGCACGTTTGTCAAAACTGACATGATGATGTTTGTCAAGAACACAACCTACACAAACACAATCTCTACATGAAATAGGAGGAAGATGAGTCACCATCTTTTGATTACATAGTTGTTGCAATGAGCGATAGTTTAGATGACCAAACTACTCATGCCAAAGTTTGCTCTAGTCATTGCTATGAGAAACAAAAACTGATGAAAAAGATGATGAGCTAAAGTTGTCAAACTTGTACAACTTGGTAATATCATCAGCAATTCCAGTTGCAAGAACATGCTTAGGATCTTTTAGATCCTCGATTACAACTTGGTGAGGTGAAAATTCTATGGTTTTACCTTCACTTGAATCAGTTATTTGATATACTGATAGAAGGTTACAAGAAATACTTGGAACACATAATACATGATTGAAATGACCATTTTCTACTTGAATTGTTCTAGCTCCTTCAACATTAAGAGTTCTATCATCGCCAACAAATATTTTCTTAGTGTTACATTCATTTAGAGAAGAAAATATGTCTCTATCCTTATCCATATGATAAGATGCTCCAGAATCAATAAGCCACTCATTAGAAGAAGAAGAAGTAGAATTTGTATTGAAGGAGAAACTAGAAGCAGAAAGTGCATGTCCATGAGAAGAAGAAGAAGAAGAAGTAGAATCAATACTAATGGTGTGCTTCTTCATCGCTGCTTCTAAAGCTACCATATTCTTGAAACATTTGGACTCATCATGACCATCTTTATCAAAAAAGTTCCAATGTCTGTCAGTCTTCTTATGTTATATTTTTCTCCTTTGTCACCATTAGGAGCGTAAGTTGTTTGAGTGGGTTTGGGACCCTTATGTTGCTTGTTGTTTTGGCAAGGATGTTTCTTCTTGGGATTCTTGGGTTTATCTTTCTGATGGAAAACTAAGGCTTTGTTGGAGTTACCTATAGTGTTTATCACTCCAAGTTGTACAAGCTTATCTTGTCATCACAAAAGTTCTCAAGAGTGGGTTTTTGATAAGTTGTCGCTAGAGCCTCTTGCATGGGATAAAAGGTAGATACAAACACATAATATGCACTACCTAGCTTAGAAAGAATAAGATAGATGCAATGATCTTCTTCTATCTTTATCTTACATTCTTCACATAAAATTATGAGTGTTTTAAACTTAGATAGATAGTCTTCAATGCAAGAAAAATCACTTGGACTTAAAGTCAATACTTGATTTTCTAACTGTTGTGCTTGAATAATATTGTGTTTACCAAAAATAGATTCAATCTTTTCCCAAGCTTATTTGGGTTTATCAATTTGTTGAAGGTGGAACCTTAAATCGGGAGAGATGGACATTCTGATTAGTCCACATGCTTCGTCATTCCTATTATCCCATTTGAATTTCTTATCAGCATTAGTAGGTTCTGTTTCCTTCCCAAGGTAATTTGGTACAAAGCTTTACTTCTTAATAAATCCTCCATATGGGATTTCCATTGGAAGTAGTTGGTGTTGGTAAGCAAAAGGTTACTTGAAGAATCCATATTAAATATGTAGATAATATGGATTTAAAAACTGAAACTGATGATCTGGATGGAAATATCTCAAAAAATTAGGTTGCTTTTAAAAAAAAACGGCATTGAAAACGGACTTCGGATGTGAAAGCTATGCCCTTTATAAAAATTGTATAAACGATAACTAAAGGACCACGTGATGAAGTGACCCAATTTTTTAAAAAGAAGTGGGGATCACTTTTACAATGAAGTTACTTTATAAAAGAAAAGTTGCATGCAGAATAAAAAAACTCTAAAATATTAAATCTATTATAGTGATTCACTTTTATACTTGAAGTGAAATACACTTTACAATGGAGCATGAACTTTTTCAAAAAAAAATAACAAAAAGAGAGACTTGAACTCAATACCTCTTACTTAATAAGGAAAATTTTAACCAAATGGGCTAACAAAACATATTTTATTGTTTAGCAATAGGATTGTTGTTGTTGTTGTTAACGGCCTTGAAGAGCGTGCTAAAAAAAAACTCTTTTCACACAAGTAAACATTTTCGCTTCTTGATTACAACAAGGGTTAGATCTTGGTTAGCTTACCCGGAAAATGCACATTTTCCCATCTGTTTCTGATTTTTCGAGATCACATAGGGTGTAGGAAAAAGAACATACACAAATCTAAAAGAGTAGCAACCCAGAAACAAACAATATAAAACCGAAATAATACTCTGCAATTTTTTTTAAAAGGGCATATTCAGGCTTTATACCTCTGGATCTAGCTGAAATGGCCATATCTTGGGCAAACAGAAACCTTTTCGAGTGAAAATAAAGATTTCTTGAATGAAACGAGCACTATGGATGCAATGGAACAGTTCTCTCAGCCCATAAATGTACAAAAATGACATAAAACAGAGATGAGGAAACTTGGCTTCAGGATCTCGATCTACAACAGGAGCGAGTCTTCAAATAGGCTCTGATACCATGTTAGACAACACAGGTATTCCAACATAGGATGAAAATATTCAATAACTACTCACACAACTAGATCAAAGATCAACACACTGATTTTTTGACATGGTAAAACCCTATGGAGAAACATCCACAGCCCCAACCAACACAACCACTTGGAGCAGTTTATTAATGCAAAAGAAAAATATTATAGAGAGATTTTACAAGAGATTTTCTCACAATCGATCATTAGAAAATGACCCTCCATTCTCTTTAAATAAATATCATGAACCAATCAGGTTTTAAGCCATGGATCAATGTTCATTAATATTGAGGGGAATATGAACTCTTGGATGACTCTATGTCGGGAACATATTGTGACCATCGAATTTCCTAACTACAAATGCATACTACTGCATACTAAAGAAACACACTAAGAAACATACTTTTATCTAATGACACATTAGACCAATTAGATCTTGACTAAATCCTAAATGTATAAATATCCTAACAAAGGGAGGACCTGAAGAATCTATTGATTTGAATTCCAAGGTACGGTACTTTCTGAAATTTATGGCTTCCTTTAAACTAAATGGTTCAATAAGTATTGATTTAGATATTCTTGGATTCTCCTAGTGTGTCACCATTTGTTGTGCCCTCAACAACTCACCCCATATGTTGAGAAAAACTCCCCCCCCCCCTCCTTCTTCTTTTTGGATTTACAATGATCTTATGCCCTAATTGACTAGAAACCTATTTTCTTTAAATTATTTTGAAATGAATAAGTTAGATTATCCTCCATTTTTCACTCTCTTGATTGTGACTCAATTTCATTCCTTTTGACTTGAGTGATTTTTTCCTTTAATAGGTTTTCAACTTCCATATTTTTCAAATTTTTCTCCAATTTCCAAATTAGGCCCTTTATTCCCCTTTAGTTTTCCATGATTCACAAAGTGGGCCTCTTCCTCAACTTTTATTTTCTTTTGGTGTAGAGTTTCTTCTATTTTTCCTTAGTTCAATTTCCATTTGTTTTTTATTGAGGTTTCTTTTCCTTTGAATCCGAGTCTTTTTCTTTGAACTCTTCAAATGCTCGGTTTTTCCTTATCTTTCTTTAATCAAACTATACCCCCTTTGATTTCTAAGTTGGGCTTGATTGTCAAATCAAAACCCTTTTCATTTTACTTGCACTCTCCTTCCATGATTTTGAAATAGAACCATTTTTATTCTTGGTTCAAGTGGTTGTTTCTTTTTCGAATTTGAATTATTATTGCTATTTGAACTTGCCTCCCTATCTCTATATCAGTTTTGACTACCAAATTGGGCCCTTCCCTTCATTTAGATTATCCAAATTCTTCCTAATTTATTAATCAGGCCCCATTATGTTTTCCTTCAAACATTCCTCCCCCCCAATCCTGAAATCAAGGTTCACTTCAAAATCAAGCCCTAACCTTACCTCCCTTTGTTGAACCCTGGTTTTTTTTTGAGATCATAGCTCGATGTTCAAATTAGGCCCTCCTATTAACATTTGAACTGTTCAAAATTTTGGTTTTTTGTTTGAATGATTTTTGATATTTTACCTCCTATTCAAACTTCAAGACAAACCTTTTTTAAGTATAATTCTTCAACCAAAACATTTTTCAAATCGTGCTCTCCCATCACCAAGGATCCTTAAATATTGACCCAATTTGACAATTGGTCCCGATATCCAAATCATTCCTTCCCCATCAAACATGAGCGAGAAGGGTTCTTATTTTCAAATAGGCATCCCTTGCCACAAACCTTTTGTTTGCGTCTTCGATCTTTTTCGAGCCTCCATGCAACCTTCGAACTCTTACTCCTGAATAAGAAGTATTTCTTTCGAAAATCCTTTAGATTTCAATTCTTATTAGCATGATTTCAAAATAGGATCTCCTTTCCACTGGATGCTCATAACTCATCTATATTTCCTAATCGGTCTAATCCTCAAATCGAGCCTCCTCTTCAGAAGCTTTGTTTGAACTATGGCTTTTTTGTCCCTGATTACCAAATCAAGGCCTCATGCATCAAATTCTAGTCAGAAGGGGTATCGATTATCATATCTACCCCCTATTTCAAACTCTTTTCACTCGATTTTTTTTTTAAATGGTTCAATTCCAATAGCTTAAGTAATGCATGATTATGTATCAATGACCCAAAAAACCACCTTTTCAAACTTTAGTAATAAAAAATAATTTTTAAATATGAATTAAAGTTCGAATGCAAGATGTGTCATGGTTCTATTAGTAGATATGTTGAGCTAATGGGTTGTTTCCCTTAGTAACGCTCAAGGCTGTAGAAGAATGTAGGAATTTTAAAGTTTGAACATTTAGGGGCATTTTTCATTATAATTTTTGGTATCAATTGCCCTTCATACAATTTTTTTCCCAATTTGAATCTACATTGAGGATACACATTCAAAATATGACGTAATTCACCGATTACAATATCATGCACCTCAATTTGAGGTTCATATTCTCAAACCTTGAAAGCTTACTTAATTTGTATAGTTAAAATGGACCTACCAATTCAATTAATTTGATTTGGAAGTTAACCTTGTATGCCCTATTTTTGATTTGCTAACATGTAGGAATTTCTATATAGATTCCAAGGGGCATGAAATAAGGAAGAGAAATCCTCAAGAGATCCCAATTGTAGGTCAACCTAAAGAGATAATTGAAATACTTGAAGATCCTTAGGAAAGAGTACCAATAAGCAAGAAGACAACCATAATAGCAGGAGAAGAAGAAGTAGGGAAGGAAACCTAAGAAAATGTTGAAGCTAAAAGAAAGAGGGATGAGATTGAAGAAGATAAGGAGAAGAACATGTTAAATACTATAAATCTAGTAATTACCAAACTTATGATTTCATTGAATATTGTTAGCACCCTAATGTTTTTGCAAGGTTGTGTGCACCACAAGTTTTGTACCATGTAGCGCCAAGATTTAGTGTGTCACGATTATTTTGTACATCACCTCCACCAATTGGTTTTGTACTATACACAAGGAC
The DNA here is from genome assembly GCA_010110895.2 of Picea sitchensis. NCBI lineage: Eukaryota > Viridiplantae > Streptophyta > Pinopsida > Pinales > Pinaceae > Picea > Picea sitchensis. Next base: position 214,144 of record SNQJ01S0003355.1, read on the forward strand.
TTGTAAAGTTCACATGTAGATCAAATCCTTGAATATCTTGTGTAATGATTATAATTGTTTATGTAATAGACTGATGAGTCGTGATCAACGTTGTGAGTGAGCTGACAAGTTTGTTACAATTGCCATGCTTCGGTAGATATATAAGGAATGCATGTGAACATTTAAGGGTTGAACTTTTGTAGGGATCTATCTAGGTGATATTCATTTGTAATGGTAGAGCTATAAGGGGAATATGAGAGAGAAAGTAGATCAAGATCTGAGTCTTAGGTATCTAGCTCAAGATTAATGAGTCTCTATGTAGGCTACAACCTCCATGTATTTGAATGTTTATATATGATTAATGAATGAAGGCATGGGGCATGAGATAATAATTCTTATCATGAGTTTTGATCCAAATGAATGGCTTTTAGATGTGTTAGAATGAATGCTACATGTATATTGTTGTTCTAAGTGTATGTTGTTATATATGTTTATTTGCACGTTACTTACATGAATATTGATCTGAATGAAGAGAATCTAATACATAGTTCTTAGTTAAGTGTTTCCTATTGTTATTCCTTCATGTTATGCACACAAATATGGTCTCTATGATTCTCATGGTGTCTCGAGTGAGACCTTATTCAGTCCTTAAATATTGAATATGTCGACACCTATAGGGTATTTTTTGGTAAATCCTTTTGAATCCTGGGTCTGAAACCCCAAGCCAACAACTATGTCTTTAGGGTAAAAAATGAATTGAATGTTATGTATATAAAATTATATAATAGAGAAAAATATTTACAAACACAAGGGAAAGATATATTCAAGGTCATAAAATATGTCCAAGAATGGGAACATGAGTACTAACAAGCTCAGATGCAGTTTGACTGAGTGAAAGATTGGTAGTTTTCACTAAAAGAAGTTCCTCATGAAGTTCTTTTTTTCACTTTAAAGGCCCTAGAATAAATGGAGTTTGGTCTGAAATAATAGAATTAAACAACTCATGATTCCCTATGGGAGATTACACATGAATTCAACAACTCTGTTATGATATGGAAACTCATAGAGAACATGGCAAACAATTTCCTCTTCCCATCTTTTTTACATAGAAATAAATTATTTCCACAAGAATATGTATCTAAAGATTTGGAAAGTTATATTAACACCAATAAGAAAAATATCATATCTCTACCTAAGGTTAATGAAGTAGCCATCCAAAATTTTATTGAAGCTCCCATTGAGCACATGAAACTAATCAATAACATATTTCCTAAAATGGAGAAATGGGAGAAAAGAATAAGATGGAGTATTGCACCATAAAAAGCCTTCCCTAAGAAACATACTTTTCCTCTTTGGGATTCACTCAGTCAAAATTTTGAGGCATGGGTGGCCTTTATAACAAAATGGAGAAGAGAAAAGGAAGGAGATTCCTTGAGCTAAATAGAGTATTATCATAGAGAAGAGGATTTGAACAACTAGAAAGGTCATTTGAACAAGAAAGAAAAGGGATAGAAAAGTCAAAAGGAGTTGAATCCTCATATGAGAAAAGAGGACAAAGTGATAGGGGATCTCAATAGGGAAGAAGGGGAAATGAATAGCCAACCAGGTGTATCAAACCCATGAGTATTTTTCCCTTCTTTTTCTATAAATTAGATCAATTCGATTGAGGAGAATTTTTCTTCTACAATTTTGTAAACTCTTTTAGAAAATTGATGAATGAGAAGACACTATTGGCCAAGATATATTGGAGACAAACTTCATATTCAAAGATTATGATGTGTAGACTTCTTGTACTAGTTTATTGAGTTTTAGAATGGTATAAGTATTTTCTTTTACAACATAGAATTTTCTCATGTATGAGCAATTTGTCTTATTTTGTTTATCTCACGAATTGTTTTTCTATAGACATAAGCATAGTACTATAGTTGGTTGTTCATTTTTAGACTTCTCTATTATGCTACTGGTTATTTAGATTTCTACTTTTATTTTCCTAGTAACTTTCTTGCTAAAGATATAAAGTAGTGATATATTTGGTGTTACATTTATCTCCTTAGTTTTGCTAGTTTAGCTCAGGAATTATTCTACATTTTTCATATTATAATAGTTGCATTTCATTTATTGCATCACAAAAGAACCTGAATAGTGGGCCATGCCATAACTAGTAAACTCCTTAAATCTAGTTAAATATTGTTGAGCTTGTTACCCCTTGAAAACTAGAGGATATTCGTCTACTGATTTGTGATTCTAATCACAAATCAACAGATGAGACAAAAGTGTGACCATTGTTTTATTCATGTATTGTATTGGGCCATGCTTATATTATCTATGTAAAGTGTTTGACCTAGGTGGTGTTTTCAAACCCTTTGTGATTGGTCATGACCCATCCTCCCAGTACCCATCTTCAATATAGTCCTTGCTCTTATGGCCTTATCCAACTACCCATTTTTGGCATTAAGTTGGAACCATTTTGGTCATTTATGGTTTGGGTAGGTATGCAAAGGTCTTGAGATGGATCTATTAGGACACATGATCTAGGGGAAACTCTTATCTCACTCACACTTTTCTATGTAAAAGTGTTTCTCATGTTGTAAAGTTTGTCACACCTATAGAAGCACACTTATCTTGTACCTAAGCATGGATCCCCATATTATTTATTTGGCACACTTTGGCCTGGGAATATAGGAGAGGATTCTCTGGTTGCTCATATAGTTTCATAGTTCTCAAGGTAGTACATGTAGCCCAAGGCACTAGTCACGTCATCCAAGCACTTTATGGATATTCTTACATGCATGGCCATCCTCTTTACATGACACATTTAATATCCTAGAACACTACTCTATTTGATCATCTTTTGATCTATGTTTCACTTTATACGAGGTTCGACCCCACTAAAGGACATATCTACTATTCGTTTGAGCACATGTAGATTTATGCTGACCTAGAGAGGGTATTTCCATCATTTATGGAGCTCACTTACTTGACATGTGGATGTGGTATTACCTTGGAGACTTCACTTGAGGACTTATAACCACTTATAGAGGCATTATCCACTTATTTGGTCTTATTTCACTTCACACATGTGGACATCCCATCATTTAAGGCTAGACATTGGATTGCTTGAGGGATTTCACTTCACACATCCGGAATTCACCATGTTTTGAGGATTATATCATTCCTTTGGGAGGGACATTGAGTCTTTTAGCCCTAGTTGACCTCATGTTTTGTGGGATGACCTCCTCTCTTGGAGGATTTTATGTACATGTGACATATTTTTCTTGTAGAATGATTTAATCTCCTTTATTTTGTGGATGACAAGTCACTTTATTGTAATTTTTCTAGGCTAGATCTAGTGAATATTATTTTTATATTGAGAGAGATATTATATCCCTTGTCTGTAAAAATGGAATAACCTCTCATTGTAATTCATTGCCAGAACTTGTGAAGAAAACTCTTTGTCTACTTTACGGATGGATAGCTAGAGCGCTCTCTTGGAATATGTCTTATGGATGCTTTACAAATTGATGGTTGTTTGATCCATGGTTTTGGTGAATCAATTTGATGATTATTAAGTGATTTATTTTATCTTTCTGGATGTTATTTGATAATTATTGCAAGTTTGGTTATTCTTCTCTAGTGTTGGTGGTGTGCCCTCTTTCTCTCTTCTTGATAGATCCCTTCTCAAATCCATTATAGGATTGCTAGTGGATAATATTTCCCTTGAATCATCTTGAATATTGTAAGGCACTAGGTGGATTTGCTAGAGTTTTTAATTGGAAACCCTAACTATCACCCTTGGTTCACTTACATTTTCTCATTAGGAGACTTAATTGACCCAAAGTTGCAGCCATAACAAATGGCGACACACTGGAAGAAACAATTATCTCTATCAATAGAATTCTAGGGCCTATACTTCAGATCTAAGTTTTAAATATAAGTTCAAGAAACTCCAAACAAATTTCCAATAATCATGGGTACCACAATGATGCCAAAATTCTAAAAGATATAACCCAATATTTCTAGTACTTGTAATTTAACACACCCTTTTCAAAGAGCCAAATAACGAGAAAGTTTTCTTTACTAGTTGTACACTTAAATGAGTTTTGGTTCAACCATGGGTTTTCACTTTTAAAACAAACAAACATCTACCTAAGTGTGTTCCTCATCTCTCTTTCACTAGCATTGTTTCGCTGCCAGTGAGCATTCATAGACCTGAAAAAGTTTCATAGGTACCATACAAGAATAGCCTCACTTCCAGTAGGCATCCATAGCCCCAACAGGTTTACTTTTACTTCCCACACTATTAATAGTTCTTTTAAATTCCTTTTTTATTTCGAAAAATGCTCACCGTTTTAGATTTTATGTATAGATATGCATATGCACATAGGGTGTGAAGGAAGCGAGGTGATACGAGAGTTTCTTTGTTTTGCGAAGATGGTTTTATGCATTTTATTTTAACCCACAAGTCTCCCCAAAAACTATCACAGTATTGGCCATTTTATCAATGTGAAGTGGATGGAGCTCAAATAAAAGAGTGGATAGACACTTTCCTATACTATTGGATTATCATTGTATGCTCAACAGAAACATGTGTTCCACCACAATTGTCAATCTATACCTACAACTGAGAACTTTATAAATTTTCATTCAGATAGAGAATCCCATGTATCTTATGACTTATAATAAAAATATTCAGTATGTGACCAAAATTGACCAACCCCTCACCAAAATTTAAAAAAATAATCCTCAAGGAAGATTAAGAGTCAAATAAACATGGGGAAATACCAACATTTGAACCAAAAGACGGAAGCACTCTATACAATCAGAAAGCATGATTGAAATCAAATTCATGAAAACAAAAATTAAGCTAAAAGGAATCTAAAGTACATTGTCGGTCATCAAAAAAGAAAGAAAATTGGCTGCAAAATAAGAAGAAAACCCAACAGCAAGCAACAAATCTGTTGTAGCAACAAAGAGAGTGTCTTCAGTGAAAACTCAAAAAATAATCCAAGGGAAATAAACAGTCAATAAATGGTAACCATTCGATATCAATCCCAATGGAAAAAACTCCCAGAGTTTCTGATCTGAAATGAAAAACAAACCAGATTACAAGAATTGATGATCTAGTGTAAAATATTTGCAACACAATTCTCCAATCCAATTTCTTTCATTTAGGGAAACAAAACAATCTTCTGGGAACCTAGAAAAATGGGTTAGTGTGGATGCCCAATCAAAGCAAATTTTCAAAATCCAATTCCATGTAATATTCCATAAACCAAAATGCTCTCAATATTTCTTGACATAAGCAATTCCTTTGCAATTTTAAAATGTTGAATTTCCCAATAACATAAATTATATTTCTAACCAAAACACCATTTTCTCTTTGCTATAAAATATAATCATTAGACACATAGACCCAAATAATTTAATCTAATAAAGCAAAGAGGAAAATCACAGTTATGGTGGTCATCAAAATAGTCATGAAAAGGAATCCAAATATCAACTAGATCAGAAAACAAATATGTGAGTAAATAATTGAGACTATAATTTTGATCAGTTGTTGATTTGGTGGCAATATCAGTTGATAAAATGTGTCACAAAGGAATCTGATCAACGAAGTTCATATTAACACTTCCCTAAGTTGCCTGCATTTCAAGAGAAAATATTCTGAGCTACTGATCACACAAGCCATTTCCCAACCTGTATTACAAAAGAGAATGATGTGTTTATCTTTTATACAATTAGGGAAGAAATACTCCTCTCAAATGACTAACTTATTAAAATGAAATTTAAAACTAAAAAGAAAAGTAAACACTGAAAACTAAAACTAATTCTAAGAAAAGCATGCTAAGATAATGTAAAATTAAACTAAATGGTATATCATAAAACTCTATGTAAAGGTCAGTGCAGTCATCATGTATTAATATGATATTCATTTAGTCAAAGATCACAAACGTCTTCTTGAGAGATAAGCACTAGGTGCTTTCCCACAATATTTCTTTCAACTACATACTTTTAGTGTCTTGATTGTTGTAAGATTTGGATTTTTGGGCACAATGTCATGTTCCTGAAATCAAAATTAATCAAATTAAGCAAACAAGACTATAAGACTTGAATCCCATCCATCTTTTGAAGGTATTAATCCATCAACAAACATTAGTTATAAAAATATGATTGAAAACTTATTTAATTGGTAGTGCTAAGATTGATTCTTTGGTCAATTATTGGATTGGAGAATAAAATGATGTGTTCCCAAACAATTTTCTGAAAAATATATCAGCAAAATATTAAAATTACCATGTTGTCCAGAATGTCAAAAACGTGTTTCTAGGCAGCCTGAAAGAATATCTCTTGTTGCTTTATAAGAGAGGAATCTTCGGTGAAGAAAACTATAACAGAAAAGGAAGACTCATGCTTAAAATACCCATTGAACAAAGCATAGGACAATTGCAGCCAATTCCCAAAAATTAAAACTACAAGTGATTAAAATAAAATAACTCAAAAGAAATGAAAAATTAGCAAATCCCATTATGCAAGAAAAAAAAATTTATGCAAAAAAATCATGTTTAATGAAAATGATCAAATAAAAGTCAAATGCAAAGAAACCATTTGGATGACTCCAAAACCAAACTACACAAAGGAAAGACACTAGTCTATTCTACCCTACTCCTACTCTACACTACAATGGATGAAAAATGAACTATGTAAATTCATAATGCCAATGTAGCCATCCATGTAATCCCAAGCCTATAGACATATGTTGTAACATCCTGGTCCACTGAGCACACTTTTATTAACATATTGTTTTAAGACACTTGCGTGCAAGTGATCTGGTTATGGTATATTATGATTTTGTTTCGATTATGGGTTATATATGATGATGACGATGTATTGTGACGTGTTGTTAAATTGAGGTATATGTATTGACAGATGTTATTGAATAGTTTTCCTGAGTGTGAAGGGCATATGATAGGTTATGGATGTTGATGGAATCGATGGACTTCCTTGGACTCCAAATTGAGTCATGTGTTATGAGGAAAAACACTCTATGTCATGGGGTAAGCCACAACAGACGAAATGACTATAGAAATCAAGTTTGCAGAAGAGTTTAAACATCATCATTCTTGTACTTACATAGATCACAGGGTCAGCCTCGTTGCACCAGGAATCAAGGCCACTCATTTTTTATGCAGTGGAGTGTTTACAACTCACAGTTTATGATTGGTGCACCTCACTACTGGCTAACATAAAGAGACAATTGACAGATTGCAAACATGGGAGGAAAAGGAAATTCAGGTTCACATATATCTTGTGTAGTTTCTTCTTTGAGCAGGTTCCAGGATTGAGCCCTAGAGTAGATATCATTCCACACGGACTGCACAATCCATCCATGTCACGATGGACCAAGGTGATGAGGCAGTTAGGAGGTGGTAGGGTGACAATCCCCTACAACGATGGGATCTTCATCTGGTGGCATCGATAGGTGATATCCATAGATGACTACCCTTATGTTGGGATCGACTAAAGAGGATATCCAGATATGCAATTTCCACTAGGCTTCGCCTACAGTGATATAGGTATGAATTTTTTTTATATATATTTAATTTTTTTGTGTTTTTCAAAAAGAATAAAAAACACAAATATTTTTGGATGGTATCTAGTATTGACAATTACTTTGTTACGCAGATGTGGGTCTACAACGACCATATGGATTCCCACGACATCGGCGAAGGAACCGAGGAGATGAGCTAGCGGGAGGAGATTTGGAGAGAGTGCTACAAAATGTGGAGGGGAACCTATCTCATTTGATGCACAGGATTCCTATGGTTCAGGTGGAGGATCTACCAGAGGCTATGCAGCAATAGGTGGTGGGTGTGCCATGTGCATGGGTGAGACTCTTCTAGCATCTCACAAACTCCATATTATGCTATCATGATATGCATCCAATGCCACCAGTGTAGATGCCATGGTAATTATATCTATCAGCCATATATGTATTTTGAAGGTGTGAGCCCCATTTTGTACTATGAAACCATATTGTTTTTTAGAGAGATGAAATATAAAAACATTGGTCTTCGGATTTACTTATATATGTTACAATGTGTACACTAATGGATGTGTTTTCTTTACTTTAGTTATATGACAAATTCCAATCTAAAACATAATTAACATATGCATCAAATACATAATTAGAACTTCTAGGTATGTGATTATAAGTAATAAAATCAAAGTGTCGTTCCAAAATTCGTACCCATAGGAATCATCGGAGTAGTGTTGGGCATCGCACACGGTAAATTCCATTCAAATGGTATACTACTAACTGGGAGTCCATGAAAACTTCTAAAGACCAAACACCATGTGAAATGGCATCGCGTAAAATATCTATAATGACGCTATATTCAGCCACATTATTCATTGATGGCCCTAGACAAATGCCACCTGAAGACACTAGTTGACTCTCGGGTGAGTAAATGACGCAAGCAGCGGAAGCCAAGTTTTTTGTATGACTAATGGCATCGTCTACAAATCCTAAGTAAACTGAAGACTCCATTGACATCTGCCAACCAAGAGAAAACTCTATAAGCAAGTCGATGACACAAAGGAATATATATATATATATATATATATATATATATATATATATATATACACACACACACACACACTAAGATACACTAGTATACACAGAATCACACCCAATCTTGGGGCTCAAGTGTAATATATTTTCAAGTAGAGCCCATTTATGGGCTCAACCAACATGTTCCCTTCATAATCCTCCAATTCATAAACTCCTTTTTCTAAAACATGTCGCATGATATAAGGACCGTGCCACATGGGTTGAACATGCCTGCCCCCAACGGTTCTTTGGATTGGTCATACAAGAGGACCAAGTCACCCTCATTGTATTGTCGAGGATATATAGACCTTCATACTAGACCTTAACACATTGTTTATTCGCTTCGATAGCCATAGAGGCATCTCAACGCTACTCATCTAGGCTCTGTCAGTGTACAAGGCATTTTTCAAGATCAGAAGTGTCAGGGCTCAACTGCTGATCTAAGGGAAGAGATTTTGCATTCAATAAGAATGATTGAATCCACACTGTGTGTTAACTGAAAAGGAGAAAAACCGATGGAAGTTGTGATCTCATGCTCGACAATGCGAGGGTCGATTCCTGGCCTCCTTTCGTACGACCAAGTGAATGAATCACAAAATTATTTGAAGAGATCGGTGTAGATTTGAATTTCTTCAGGAGAACAATTCGCACCGATATATACATTTTAACTTTTTCCAGGAATTCAAGAGATGTCGATCTTGATGGTAGGAGAAATACTCGCCATGTTTCATTCAGCATAAATCCCATGGATATCTAGTGGAACCACAGTGTGACCAACCATCTCACTCAAGGTAGAACTAAAATCATCTTGTTTGATTCTAACAAGCTCTAGGAGGAACTAAGAATGATGATGCATATTGTCCCATGGATTATCAGGACCATTCATGGCCTCTAGTATGGCTTCATACGAAGGTACAGTATCGTCGAGGTAATCATGTGAACAAGACGATAAGGTGGATCATATGGGTTGTAGAACGAGATCCTCCTCGCCCATTTGTGTGGAGACAGGATATGGGTCAGTAGTAGATTCAAGAATAGCCTGATACACTATCTTTGTTGCTGACAGTGGCATTGCCATTCCAATATGTGACTGACCTTCACAAGACATGGTTTAGGAAGGTAGGGTCCAAGGATCGTTGAAATACGAAGTACAGAAATTAACGGACCTCACTGATGAAAAAGACCTACTGGACATGGCATAAATGTGATGAATTGGTGCCATGAAATCAAAGGTACCCATGAGGGAGGAATACATTCCGACACCAATATCCTCAGTTGTCGGATAATTTTTTATCACTGGGATTGAAGGTCCAATTGATACATTAGGACTAGCATGCGCAAAGGATAACTGATCAATCATCATTATTTTCCCTTTGTGAGGAAAACATAAAGTGCAGAAAACAGACGACGTGACTGCGGTCATGGCATAAGTCCAATTATGCCCTAGAAATAAATTATAGTCAAGGGGCGTATCAACCACCTTGACATCCACCTCCACTGTCTTTCCACCTAACTGGACCAGAAAGGTGGGAATAATTATGTGGGGATGGAAAGAATGACCATAAAATGCGGTCAACAAAGTCGGTGATTGAGAGAGGTTTGGAGAGACAATGGTTTTCCAATAGGTTGGGCACATCACGCATGGTACAACACCTTCATCAATAACAGTGTGTTTGATGGTATAATTCAACTATTCCACATGGATTTGAAAGGCCATGTGGTAAGGAAACCAAGGCTTAACATCCATGACATCAAACTTAATAACCTTAGAGCCACACAAGTCTAGAGCTCCTAATACAGATAAAAAGGAATTCCTTTTTGAAGGAAACATCTGGAGCACCTCCAAAGATGACATCACACAAGGGGTTTGACCCATATCTTCAACAATCAAATAGTTCTGGGCAGCTCTAGAATTGGGGGTGTGAGTAGGGTGTTTAGTACTCCTTTCAAAATACGAGGTGGAGGCTCTAGATTTTCTATCTACAAAGTGTTTCCAGAGGAGGGGGAGACTCTGGACCTGGAATAGTCTGTGAAGAACTGTAATCATGAGATTTAGTGGCTAAATTAATCTGAGACTTCATCATATTTACACATATATGGTCACCTTCATGCATTGGGGGGTTTTGATTCCCACTCGACGCATTTCCAGCATTAGAGGAGCTCGAGGCCATGTGTTTATTATGCATAAATGGATTGTTCATCACAACGAGTGGTTGAGATAAGATCCTCGCGACTTCCTCAAGTTTGGGGAATAAGTGGGTAAGGTGATTATCTATACAAAGTTTATAAGGAAACTTCACCTTCTATTTTTCTTTCTTTCCCTCACCAGCATTGTTATTCGATATGTCATTGTTAGAGTTGTCCTTGGGTTTATTATTATTATTATTCCTCCCACCCTTACAATTATTACCACATTCATTCCTTCTATTCCCTACTAGTTTTCGGTTACCATTTGGTTGGTCGACGACTGTACATAATTCACATCCATCGACTGAATCAGAGTGGAGGATGAAGACGAAGCTTGTCCTACTACAGACTAGATTAGAGACAACTCCTTCAACTGGTTCATAACCAAGTCTATAGACTTATCATTTGCAGAGCCTATGATTCCATCGGCATGAGGTTCAGGATTTTGTTTAGGGTCATAATTTGACCTCAGTGCGTCAGGAAGAATTTTGTATAACATCCAAGATTGAGCATATATGAGTTCTAATTCCCGGGCTTTGAAAATAGATTTGTATTTAGATGTTACCCCCGATGTAAAAACATCCTTTGAAATATAAGACAATAGGGATTTAAGGAACCATTCCAATAGAAACTCTGGAGGAATGTAGGCTTTGATCAACCTCTTCCATCTACGCCACTCTTGGATATGATTTGAGATATGGCTGGATTTGTCCTGGCGGAGGGCCAAGAGATGTTCTATGACGACATCATAATGAACTGACAACTGGAAGTGGTTGAGAAAGACCAAAACCATCTGATTAAAATTTCTGTATGTTCCCCCTGGTAGCTCAATGTACCATTTCGATGCAACCCCTATGAGGGTGCGTTGAAATAGTCTCAAACAAATAGAATTTTCATTAAGGGAATTGGAGGAGCACAAAATATGAAAAGTAGTAACATAATCACCTCAATCCTCACCAGTCCTTCCCTCGAATTTAGGAATACCCTAAGGAAGCTTGGTGGGGACAGGGGGGCATGATGGATCATGAAGCACTGGGTCATTCATTAATATTGACAAGTATGGAAAATTAAGCGTGGCCAGAAAAGGGATTTGGGGTTGCAACATCTGAGCCCATGCCCCTAGGAAAGATCGATTATGAGAGATTGCAACCCATCTAGCGTTCTGGTATGCACCATGGTTATGTCCGGTATGACAATATCCTCCTCCAAACTGATTCATAAGAGGTTGTGTGGGCACCATACCTGTAGGAATGTTATAATGAAGGTTATAAACATTTCCCCCAACTAGAGGAGCTCTAGGCTGAGGGTTTCCCATAGTATGAAACTGACTCCCTCTGGGAGGAAATCTAGAGAATAAGGGTGGATTTTTCATACCAAACATGTTGGTCAGAATCGGTGTGGAGGAGGAAGGGGAAAAGGATGAAACGTAGGCAGTAGCTTTTTTGCCCGGTTGATTACTCCATCCAGGAACATTAAGACTAGGATTAGACCCAGGAGGAAAAGAAGGTTGGATTCTAGCCAAAGGAGTCGTTTGGGGAATATGTGCTCCACCAAAGGACAGTTGAATATGCGGAGGAGCCATGCCCCCAGGTCTAATACTAGGATTTCTATTATTCACTGGAATGGAATATGAAAGTTGCGACGTCATATTTGGCATACGAAAAGAGAAAGGGTTAAAGACCGAAGGAATGGACTGAGCATTGTATCCAGGCACACCAAAAAGAGACCCAAAAGGGTTCATTACTATGGGGGCAGTAGCAACCACAAGCTGGATAGGAGTGATGACGAGAACCTCCGGCACTACAATTATAGTGTTTGAAGGCGTCGAAGGTGTTCCATTAACTATGGAAGGTATGGGAGTTGAAGGAATCCCAGTATCTTTCTAACTCGACTCAGTACTCATACTTCTATGATCACAGGTCTAGTAGGTAGAGGTGTGTGTACCACATTTGATAACTTTATGCCTTTTAGAAGGAAAAGACTCTAGATGCAGTGGTAATTTTAACAAACGGCGAGACCTACGAGGGAGTTGGTCTGACTCCACGATGACTCAAGACTCAAGATATAAAAATAAATCCTAAGGCCAACTAACAATCAAAGAGCACACCAAAATAAACAAAAAGGCCAAATGCACACAAACATGATATAGTACTTGAAAAGGGGCCTCCCTCACTAGAGTCGGTATGCCTCACCCAAGATGGACCTGAGACTCCCTTCAAAAGATCGGAGGTATCAAAATTAGATATAAGGGCCCTCGTGGGATTAACAATGCAGTCGATCAAATCCCCCTGGAGAGGTAATCCTCCATAAAGGCTGTGTGATGTCCTAGCCTTATCTGAATCAGGGTACTTACAGAATAACCCATGCAAGTAACCTATGTGGCTACCTATTCTAAGCAACTAAAGCCACCATGATATAACCAATGCGCAGGAGAATAGTCGTAAGTCAGGTCCACCATATGGGTAGGGTAACAAAGCCCGAAATCTTGAAAGAACCACCTCTCAGGGAGGTAAAGGTACTATCAAGACCCCCATATATGAATAGATCCCCAGAAATATCTCTGATGCTAAGAAGGTATTAGAGGGATATCTCTGCAACCAACTCCGCGTGACCTTGTGCTTAATTCTGGTGTGAGCAGAGCGTCCCGACGTCACTAATTACATAATGGATTTCACCACTCACTGGTCAAACACATTTGTTGAGTTTAATATCCTTGGAGAAGTTTACTCACAAAATCTTATTCCAAGGCCTTATGTCCTATGCTTGTTTGTGTACTTTGAAAAATAAAATCGTTTCTAATCAATTTTAATTAATCAACGTTACTTTTAATGGCTTTGTTTACTCAAGAGATGTGGTCATGAAACTGATGATGTTATGACTCAACAAATCGATGAAATGAATATAAACAAAGTTCTAAGTCCTAATATTAAATTCTCAAAAGATGATAAGACTTTTAAAATGCAACTTTCAATTCAACTCCGCAATTTCAATAAGATGAAATCTTCCCATATGTATCAAGAACAATATTTAAAAACCCAAAAGAGCAAATGCCAAAATGCAAAATGTATATTTTTGTATTTTCAATATAAAGAAATGAAAATGCAAGGACTAAATAACAACTTGATGTACATATCCTATTCCAAGAAAAAATATACAAGCTAAGTAGGATACCAAGAAGAAAACATTCAGACCAAGATGCAAGAACAACCAATGAAAAAGATGATGAGAAAGAAAAAACCACCCAAAAATTCAACCATAAAAACATTTCCTATCACTCTGCAAGCACTCAACAGTTAGGATAGAGACCCAAGAAAACTTAGCAACCATCAAAACTCACTCAACAAACACCAAACTTGGAAAATAAGCTTAAAAAGTTGATGTACGTGTCGTTTTTAGAAAAACTCGCGTATGTATATGCCCTATAGAATGACAACTCACGTGTGTAAGCGGTTGTCAAGGGAAAACCCATGTATTTGTATTAAAACACTGATTTGGCAAGGGTTAAGCCAAGAAACTCAGATGAAAAGTAAAAATAGGTTGTCAACCAATCATGTGACAAGGAAACTCAGGCTAACCGAGAGGAATCGAAGGAGAAAAACACTCCAAACCCCAAAGTAGAAGATTCAATCCTCATTATGGTCGTCAATTCTGTTACAATGAAAATCACTCTATGGCATGGGGTAAACCACAATAGATGGAATCACTGTAGAAATCAACTCTAATCCCAGGTATGTTATATAAATGAAAATGCTAACAAGACAAGATAAATAGCCTACCTCGCTTGAACATTCAATGAAGACCACCATTGAGCACGCAACTCAAAGATTTATACCTACAACTTGTCCTCAACAACCAAGATACACAAGCATATGGTGATAATATATAATGTTAGCACATACAATAGCATAATCCATTAAAATTCATAACAAATACACCCATGGAATAATAATTCAAATATTTACAAGATATCAATTGGATGAGAAAATAGTATTTCTATTAAAAAATGGTCAACAGAAGTGTATAAGTGACAAACTTTTGTGTCGACATGTCTTGGAACTAAGAAACTAAGTCCCTTCCAGCTGGGTCTCCACCACTTCAATCCTCCACCAAAGGCAAGCTCATATAAGAGAGACAATGAGGTTCTCCATCGAAGAGGGAAGAACTTGGGGGTTGAACAATGTGTTCAAACTTTAAAGGACAAAGAGATGCAAACTCAATGTGAACTGAAAATTTCTCCAGAGTATCTTTTCTCTTAAAAGTTGAATTTTATCTTCTTCCATGGTTTGGATATGACCCAATTTATAGGCTTCAAAGGGAACTGAAGGGCTGAGTCGAAACATTTCCAGTGAATGGAAGGTCAAGGATCATGGATCTCATGACATGACTTGGAAATCGACACAATTTTTAATTTTTAGCACCAAACTCGATGTACGCAGGTTGTAGTGGTGCAATCTACGTATACGCATGTTGTCTAACTTGTAGGGCGTGTGTATGTGGAAAAATGTGATTTTTTGTCTCTGGGAAGTGCAAAAGGGGACTTCAAGTCTGTAGAGGGAAATGGAAAGGCCTTCTAAAGAAGTTACATGGGGTGAGGAAAAACTTTCTATAACATCAGAGAGTGGATTGTATTTGTTTGAGTATTTCATTTTACACACATATGACAGATGATTGATTTTGGTATGATTATATATATATATA
>SNQJ01S0003355.1:236060-265461 GCA_010110895.2 Picea sitchensis
GCATCTCACAAATTAATTTGACTAAGACCCATATTCGGCAATTTCTCCCCCTTAGGGCCTAGGGAAGAGAAACACTTGCCTTGGTACATAATTTAACAGTGATCTTGATGTGATATGGTTAATCTTGAATAATATTGATATGTGTTGTGATCTTGATGTAATATGGTTAATCTTGAACAATATAGATATATGTTGTGATCTTGATGTAATATGGTTAATATTGAATAACAATGATGTTGTATTCAGATTCTTGTTCCGTAGTGGTGTGATGAGATTTGAAAGTATAATTTTTTATGTATGATATTGTCGCATATCACTTGTACTAACAGTTGTTTCAAAAAAAAAAATACCACTAATGTACTCACTTATTTGATGTCATAACAGAGGGTTCGTTACATATGTTCACGACTAAATATTAGAAACAAAACATGGAATAAAAAGAGTAAATATAGGAAAAATTAAAGAATGATAAAATCTATTCATCGTATTAAATACATGACAATGATAATTCATGGAAAATTGTTCCAAGCAAGATCTCTCCAACCATGCTTCAATTATATTGTAAAATATTGCATTTCTATCATAGAATTGATGGAAGGAGTTCAATGGAAAGTAGCATACCAAATGAGAATCGTGCATAGAATACATGTGATGTGTTCTCTATGAAATCATCTTCGAGCTAATGAATTTGTTTATCCTTGAAGACAAACCAAAAGAATAAGGTCTTTACATAACCATCGGCATATACCAAAGTGCCTCATAATCCTAGCAAATCTCCCCAGACTCACACTTCAAGAACCATTAACTTGAGAAAAAATAGTGGAAACAAATGATCTACATAGACTAGCATCCACCATGGTAGAAAAGGTAATTTCAAGACAAAGGTGGGAACTTCTATTATCAACAATATTAATTAGAGCGATACTTGAACATGAAGATTCTCTATTGATCAAAAATGAAGAAGAGAAAGAAGAAGACATCCTTTGATACACATTTTCTACAAAATTCTCTTCATCCCATGAACAAGTCTGATAAGGCTCGGTTATGATTAGTTCATGGGAAGAGGCCTTATCCTCTTGTTGATGGGTTCAAATTCTCCTAAAAAAAACAAGCGGTACTCCCTGGTATATGGTCCCAATTAGACTATACACTGTTTGGATTAGAAGTCCCATCCAAAATTTGGCTCAGCTACCATTTATTGTTGTCTTTTGGTTTTTATACCGGTTACGGCCCGGTGTATCGATGAAGTGGGTGGATGTAATGAAAAGATGCAGATGAAGACCATGTATGTAGAGAAAACTAATATATTACTAATATATGCTAACCTATCCTAGCTAGGATCACACTAGAGTAATCAATGAGTTTTAATGCAACCAAGACCTTACATAACTTTTATACAGTTAGTTGTAACAAAAGAGGAAGATTGGAGACAAATGCATACATATGTATATAACCAGATTAGTCTAGATCACAACAATGTATACTGTAATAACCCACAAATCTCAAGGCATTGAAATATCCAAAGAAATATCAATAACTGCAGAATGACAAAGATTGTATAAGAATTAGTCTACAACAAACACAACATTCTTATAGTCCATAGAAACAACAATTATCTTCACTTGAAGTAGTTCAAAGCTTTGATCCATTTCTACATAGAATTCTTTCTATAACATGATGGCCCTGAGGGATTCTCAATATTCATTAACAGTGTATAAGTTCTAAAAAATGTTCTTGGGTCTATACAATGCATGAAAATCCAAAAGTATATTCTAATAAGTTTCTACTCTATTTTATACAAAAAGCTAGTGCCCTTTCGCCTTATTATTGAAGAGGTTGTCACAAAACTGTTCATATTCTCTATTCTAATGAAAAGTGGAAGAAAGGATGAAATTTGAAGTGGTTAGGAAAAATATGAGAGAAAAACAATCGTTTGTCCTTTCCATATGAAATTTTTCTCTTCAGATAAGCTATCCAAACTTCCAACTAGTTATATAGTGACTTGATTCTCCTGTATGATAGTCGTTCTAGTGTTTCTTCATTCATCATGATAATGTCATCAAGGGCACTCATATCCTTATCTAGTCTTTTCATGAAAGTTAGTATCATAGTGTGAAGCTTCACTAGTTGTAGTAGATGTTGGTCAATGAGATTGGTGGAGCCAAAGGTTGTTTCTTAGACTATTTTTCTCCTTCGACTTGTGTTGTCTTGGACTACATTCACCAATTCTTTTGTGGCCAAATTATTCCCAGGTGCATCTAATATTAGGAGATGGCTATTCCTTATCAATTCTTAGGCAGTTTTGTGAGTCCTTGAACATATTTCCATTGCCTTGGTTACTTCTTTATCTGCTCTTTTCCCTACCTGCTGACAATGATCTAATGCGTACAATTCTGTCTTTCTAGCTGATTTTGAGGGTCTATACGACTCAGGAGACACATCAGGATTATCTTATATCCATGTATCAATGTCAGTTATACCTTCACAAATAGTGTTGTATTGTGTCTGTTGCATTTGTATCCATTTTTTTTGGTCAATAACTATTGCAGTTACATTTTGTAAGTGGTGTAGATTGACATATATCTCAATGATGGAACCGTCCAAACCATTCCTCACTTTTTCATCATTGTCCTTAAAGTCTAGGAGACTTCTTTCATCGATCTTTACTTGTTGAAGCCTCTCTTCTAGCTCCCTAATCCTCACCTCTTTCTCTTCGTTCTGCTACCATAGCCTCTGTATACTGTCTATGGTTGGATCCATAAATGAAAATCCTTCCCTAGATGTTGCCATAGGGTTTTCCTTGACATCTCATGTGACATGGACTTCAGTAACCATTGAAAAAGGGGATCCTTCTATTGTTGGAACCTTTTTCACTCTTTATTGCACAATTCTATTGGTTTTACTATTGTATGTGAAACTTCTTAGATCCAATACTTCAATCGATCAAAAAGGTTCCAAGGGCCCGAGGCCTAAACCACTGCTCACTTTTTCTGCTCATATACCTATGGTGGACATTCTAGGGATATCCAATTTCATCTAGTCTGTGTCACCCTCTCTATCCTCTGTATTCTTCTTTAGTCTTTCTTCTTCAGTAGCTTTATCCTCTGCTTATTTTTTCACTTTCTCTACTAATTCCACTGCTACTCTTGTCACTTCTTCTAGCTCCTTTTATTTTTCTATAGTAGTTTTTGCTTGAGCTTCAGATTTAAATTTTTCTTCATTTTCTACCCTGGCCTTTGCTTTCTTGGCTTCTACTTTTTGTTTCTTTTTAGTGTCATTCCTCCTTTTCAACACCTTCTCTTTGTCTCTTCTCTTTTTATTTGTTGGTTCTCCTTCCTCCTCTTCTGTGGAAACTAAATGAGTTGAGACAAAGATGGGAGAAGATCTCTTAGATTCATCTCATTCTGCCTCTTTTCTGGCCACCTCTCGTGCATCTTCTTCATCTGCGATCCTTCCTTTAGGCTATCTCGGCCTGTTGAAAATGAATTCGTCATAAGTTCTGGAATTTTGATGCACCTCCTCTTCTTCCTAGAAATCAATGGTGTATTCATATGGAAGTCTCATGCTATTGAAGTGCTCTTTGAAGATATTCTTAGGGTCATTCCTCCTGAATATTTCCTCTCCAAAGTGGTAGGAAAGTAAGATATCCACTTCTTCTTGAGCTTGCTTGGTGTTCTCAAAGAAATAGTTGTCAATGTATAGAGGTAGTAGAGCCAAATCGCTTTCTTTGATTTGTATATCATTCCTCCGACCCCATGTATGATAGTTTGATATTCCACCTCCTGAAGCACAAGTTTGTCAGGAACGAACCGAGGGAGTAAGTGGGGTGATTTCATTGCACCATATATTATTATATAGGTACCGTGCTCCATCAAATACTGGTCCCTGATATTTCTTATGACTTCTATGGTTTTGTCTATCATACAAGGTGGGGAGGTGCAAAAGATAAATTCATACAATGGGGCAATGAAGTGCTCACAAATTCTTTGATATTTTGTTCGATATTTGTTCTCCCAAATCACTTTGCAATAGATGTGGATAATGGTGTCAGCGGGAAACCAGCTCCACCCCATGTTTGGGTACCTATGGGAAGTACACATTATGTCTAGGAGATATAAATACACATGGAAACTGAGAAAGTTTCTTGGTTGTGATTGTGTAACTGCGGAGATGGAAGATTTGATATTTTTAGATAATATGTCTGCCCAGCTGAATGAGACCCCCACATCTGCACATAAATAAGTTAGGGGCATGTACGATAGGGGTAAATGAGTTGAATCTCGTTCCTTGTATAACCTACAAAGCATGGCCACCATATATTGGTATGATCTCCTTAAATTGGTTGTGGGGTACAGACTCTTGGGCCGATACTTGAATTGATTATCTACTTTGTACCATGGGGGGAATAAATCATTCGATGTAAGTTCCAAATCATTGAGGAGTTGACTATCTAGTATTTGTTCCCAGCTTCAATATGATAACATTTATCTAAATCATCGAGCCTGAATGAAGCTATAGTTTATTTTCTTTCATTACAAACATATCAACTATTTATGTCTATATTCTTCAAAATCCAAGAAATGGCGTGTGCACAAGGGAATACCACTGGATGTGTTGCCACCCTAAAAATTCCTGACTTTCTAATGTTCCTAAACACCTGGATCTCATCTGGCTCCTCTGCCTCCACAGAGAAGTTTGAATTCTTGAAAATATAATATAATTCTTCCCATTTTAAGGTTTCTCCATCCTTCTCTAGAGGTCTCGATGTATCATCATATATGGTCCCGACAATTTCTACCTCTACTGTTTTTTGGGAGTTTCTAGATGGCTCAACCCTTATTGCTTTCGTCGTCATCTTCTTCCATGGTGACATGTTTGAACCTGCAAAAAGGATAAATTTAGAGCATGTTTTTGAAATATAGCTAAATAATCAGACAATTATAAGAATTACTGAAATTACCGAGGCATAGCAAGCTTCTTTCTGTAGATGTCAGGTTGAAAGGAAACTTATCTGATACAGATAGGAGGGGTTAGAAATAAATGTTTTGAAAAAAGCCTCTAGAATGGCAATCAAAAAAGTTAAAGACAACTCCTCCGGTCGCCTTGGAGGATTTGGTAACAACTCCTTCCATGAGATCGAAAGAGTTGTTTCCAACTCTTTCGATATGTCATCGGAAGAAAATATCACAAATACCAAAGAGGTCAGATAGCTTAAGAGTAAATCCTTCGATCATATCAGAGGAGTTGAAAGTAACTCCTTCGATATGGTCAGAAGAGTTAAAAGTAACTCCTATGATATGCTTGGAGGATTTATTTTCAATCGCTTTGAGCTATGTGGAGGAGATAACTTTAAATTTTCTGAATGCATCAGAGAAGTTCCTTTGGAACCCAGTTAGGGAATTTTTTCATGAGAATGGGAAATCAATCCGGGGAAAAACCATGACCAGTTTCGAGGAGAGCGAGGAAACCCTAGGACTTTCTAGATAAAGGTCTTTGTTCTTCTGGCAAGCTTGGGGGGGGATTGCAAGGGTTAATTGTAAGGATGAAGAGAAGGTCCATCGTGGTGAAGGGGAAAGGGCCGACTGGATGTGCATCCCGTGGCAAGGAATAGGTTCTAAATGAATCATAAGGTTGGAGAAAGGGGGGGTGGTCGAGAGTGAAATGACGAAGAGCGAAAGAAGAGGATCATCGATATAGAGAAAGGGAGTAAGGAAAAATAATAAACAAAGATCGAACCCTATCCTGAAAAAAGGAAGAGAGGTGAGGTAATATTACCTAGATTACACCGCCATGTGGTGGATATGGATAGGTGAGAGCCTTGAAAGGATTTAAATTCAGCGCATTTATCCTCAGGTTTCATAGTTCACTTTCAAATGGTAGGATAACACTAAACTTAACCCTGTTCCATTTATATACCCACACGACCATTTATGGAATTAAATTCAATTGTTGGGGTTGGTTTGATCGAAGGATTTAAGAGAAAGTTCTTCGATCAGTTTGGAAGTCGAGATAGTAACTTTTGCGAAGTGTTCAAAATAGTTGAAAGTAATTCTTTTGAACATATTAAAGGAGTTAGAATTAACTACTTCGATATGATCGGAGGAGTTTCTCCCAACTCTCATGATATCATTGTGTATCATAGCAAAAGACAATAACTCTTATGAACTGTTCAGAGGAGTTTTAAGTGACTCCTCTGAACTATTCAGAGGAGTTTGAAGTAATTCCTCCGAACTGTTCGAAGTAGTTTAATGTAACTCCTTCAAGCTATTCATAGGAGTTTGAAGTGAAACATGAGTTATCAAAAGAATCTCGAAATGGAGAGGGAGACTTATGAGGCTTTCTCTTAGGCTCAAAAAATAAGGGGATCCATTTTAACGGAGGTAAGCAAGATCAAATGAAAAATGGAGGGTTGTAGTGCCTGTCACACACCTCTCTATCTTCCAAATGCACATCACCACCATCAAGTACTTCAACAAGGTTTATCCCCATTGAGTCTATTTGAGTAGGACCATGAGTATCTCCCTACAAAGTTAAAAGATTAAAGAGATTAGAATACAAGTGGTAATAAGTGGAATAAATAAGAGACTTAAAAGCTTCTCTAGAACCAGTAAAGTTTTCAGAAAGTGACTCACTGAGTGGTAGTTCCTCCTCCTTAAGCACATCGATGATTGCTTGTGAATCATTGGGATTTGCATTAGGTGTGGTTTCACAATCAATACGTTCTTCCTCAAGATAGTTTTTCTATTATAAACAAGAAGTGGGTTGTTGTTCTTTATAATATAAAGAATAATTACATTATATTATAACATATTTAATTAATGTATATAGGAAAATGCACATATTATAAAAAAAAATTCTCACGTGAATGACTCTGAGTGGAATGATGGTTGTTGGGAAGTTTTGGAGAATTCACGAGGTTTACCTCTCATCAGTTGTAAAATATCGACTACTACACAATATATCGGTCATGTAAATCAATTGAATACAATAATGTTGGTAAAAATGTTCAAACAAAGGGAAAATTTTAATTGGTTTTTAAATGTTTATGTTTTACATGGATATGGTCGGGAGTGCAAGCTTGGGTGAATCGATGACGATGTCATTGTCGGCGATTTTACCATGTGATACCAGACCCTCACCTACTTCCCTTTCCCGACGACGATGCCCCAACCCACCTTACCTTTAATATTATTTTATTACTTGGAATATGTGCACCCCTTTTTCATATTATCTTATTAATTGCTTTAAAGCATGTGTAGTGTGCAGTGTTGATCTAACGAGTAAAGTGTATTGCAATGTACTCATCAGTGAAATAAGGTTAATCTAATCATCGACGATATGAGGAAGCTCGTCGTTGATGATAAGGAGGTGGATTGAAATATAAGCGAGAATGAGCTATAATATTCTGACGATGAAAAGGGAGGGGATTAATATTATATTTTATTATTTTATTATTTTCAATATTTTAATTTTAATTTTTTGTTTATTAATTTTTGTTTATTTCATTTTTAAATTACATTTGTTTTATTTAATATTTTATTGAGTTATTAATTTTATTCTTTATTTTATTTATTGTTTATTTTATATATATATATATATATTTTTTTATTTAATCCTTTTTGTAGTTTTTCATGGATATATGTTTTCTCGCAAATAATATAAGCAACAAAAATGGATTTCCCTAATGGTTAAAACTGTGTGTCTCATCCTCCGAGGTCACACGTTTGAATATAGTAGGGGGTAGCATAATTTTTGTAAATATCATTTTTAATAGATTAGAGTTAAATTTCATTTTTAACTCTGTAAATAATTTTTTTTCTATTTTTTATTTTTCATTGTATTATATTTTCATTTTTTATTATTTTCTTCATTTAAAAAAAAAGGAAAATTAGAAAAAACCATTCTACAAGTCGTGGATCCCACGCCGCCTAGGTTCTGATTCAAACTATCCATAATGGTTGAACCTTTTTAACAGCTAAGCGTTTACCTCTCTCATGTGTGTGGGGTGTCTTTTCAGGATGAAGATCAATGGTCCAGATTCACCTGGAGGCTTGATCAATGGTTGTTGAGTGACAATTTTCAAACGGTCATAACTTTTGTTATAGGTGTTGGAATGAGGTTCGTGATACCTCGTTGGAAAGGTATCGGACAGAGGAACATAGTGGTATAGGTATCTAGGATAGGAAAGTTGTGGAAGATGACAAAAAATGTAGAAAATAGACACCCACAAATTTGGGGGGGAAATTAGCCATACCAACTTCACGAAGCCATATCTGGAGCTACGAGCAACGAAATCAGGCCCAGGAGATATCAATGGAAAGATATAGGAGAGAAGAAAAGGATAGAATAGAAATTGTTTGGATATTAAGAGACACAATCATCCAAAAATGTGAAACACAAAAATAACCTGAATTTGGATGGAGAAGTAGATATGCCCACTTCAAACAATCATATCTTGAGCTACGAGCAATGATACAGAACCAACAATAGCTCAATGGAAATATAATATAGAGAATATGAATCCACAATTATCACATTATATAGATCGAAGCCATAAATTCCCAGAAACTTTCGAGAAACAAAAAATAACGCCAATGGGCAGAGTCGATGATTTTTTTTTCAATAAATATCATTTGTAAACTACTAGAGGACAAAAATAACCACCCAGG
This sequence comes from Picea sitchensis, assembly GCA_010110895.2. Classification (NCBI taxonomy): domain Eukaryota; kingdom Viridiplantae; phylum Streptophyta; class Pinopsida; order Pinales; family Pinaceae; genus Picea; species Picea sitchensis. The sequence goes on from SNQJ01S0003355.1 coordinate 244,730, forward strand.
GGTCTCTTCATATTCCATTTGTAACTCGCACATCTAGATTTTTGAAATGTAAAAAATAAATTGGGGGAAAATGAAATGAATAGCCATGGGAAGTGAAAAGTCTATCTTTGGTATTATAAAAGAGATATGATAGCAGAAAAGATGGAATTCTTCCCTTTTTAACAAAATATGGTACTGTTGTCTTTGAGTAATAAAGAGAAGGAGGCATTTTGAAGTCATGGCAGTTAGCGAATGCTTACGGGACTATTCTACACTTATATTTGTGTTTTATGTTTTCTAGGTATTGATCATATGAACTATTTATGTGCTTAGTATTCTGGATTCTTATGCTACTGTGATTTCTTATGAGTGCAGGGATGATGTTACAGATTTCCTTTTCAACTATTTGGGATAATTTATGTAGTATTATTGTTATAACATGCTCTTGGCTTCCATGAATTATTTCTACTGTCAAAGTATCATTTTAAGTTGTTCTCATCTTCCATTTTTTCTCTCGGGATAGGTGAGAATTAGTTAGATTAGATTAATTTCCTTTAGTTAGATTAGTCATAGAATTATTTAGAACTCTTTGTGGGGAAACTCAATGTCCTTCCCCTTTTTATTTCTTCTAATTCTAAGAGGCAGCGAGGACCATAAACTTGTGGGAAATGCTACCCCAAACGAGAGCGGTTCTAATTGGGACCTACCATTGGGAATTCTCCCTCATCTGATTAAATGGGTCATTCTATCCCGTCAACACCCCATATTCCAAAAAACATCAAGTAGGAAATAATCTATTCTTGTCTAGTCAATTATAAAATCAAAATTCCAATTTCTTTTCCATTTCTTTTAGGGTAAATATAATATTTTGTAGCTTGCATATAAATTTCCATCCATAGAAACACTAAAAATCTTGTCTATTTTCCATGTGTTTGAATTTGAAAATCATCTAACGTTTAAACTTGTTGGTTTATATTTCTGCAATTTTTAGAGTGAAACGACTTGGTTTTGTTGGCTGTTACATGCCCTAAAATTTTAGACTAAGAAATTTGTATTAATTCTAGGTTTACTTCTTGTTTTAGACCTAGAAAACACTCATAAAAAATATGTTTAACTGGATGAACCATACTATTTTTTATTACTTGTCTATTGTTGAATTTATTCATCTTGGAAGCAAGTTTTATAATGGCCCTTAGTAGATTTCAGATCTAGATTTTTTGGGAGTAATTTTCATTGGAAAATCATCTAACAAACCCTCTAAAATAGCCCAAAAGGTGAATAACCTAAATATAGAATTTACTGTGATAACCGCCTTAATTCACAACTTACATATCATAATTAATTGGTGGTAATTTGTATAGCAACATAGGTGACCTTATACTTTCCTCACCTTGCCTTTGGAACCCTAGGTCCTACCAAGGAAGGATCCCTTATGTTTGACTTGTCCTTCACTAAAAATAAGGAAGTAGTTGTCTAGGTGACAATGGAAATACTTTCGTGTTACACTCATCTTTGTGCCTTTGTGTGGGATTTGCATTGGGGTGCAAGACTATGTCATAACACTTTGGTGTCATTGCTAGGGAAAAATGAGTCATTCTCCTTGGTTATACAAAGTATATTTTTCAAACCTTTTAATGAGTTGAAACCAAAACCTTGCCTAATTTTACTCATCTAGCAACTCCATAGGAAGAAAACCCAAGTGTTGGATACGCTGCAAGAAGTTCCATTCAAATAATTTTTCGTATATATGCTAGTCCTATAAAATTCCATAGAAGGAGAATCCAAACGAATTCATGTGCTTCAAAAGATAACCTTGAAATCCTAGATGACATAAGAACCCTTATCATTGGTACTTCAAGGGTAATCATAATGGAAACTCAACCATGCATTTCAAATTACCACAAGGCCTTGGATATTTCTAGGATTCAAGGGTACCCTCATAATTTACCTAATAAGTTTGATAAGTGGTTACCTAAGTTCTCACACAATAATGTCATCATAGTTGAAGACCACATCGCTCATTTTTATAATTCCCTTGGTATATATGGTGTCCTAAATGGACATGAGGATGTGGCTATGAAACTCTTTTCAATAAACTTGGAAGAAAATGTCATGTGATGGTATAATAGTTTGCATGTCAATAGTATTAGAAGTTGTAAATCCTTCCATGAGGCTTCATGAAAATATGGGCAATAAGAAAGGATGGTAGATTGATGCTAACCCAATTTCATGAGATCAAAAAGAAGGATAATGAAACTAGGGAGTTTCATTATAGGTTTAGCAACTTGATCAAACAAATACCTAATGATCTTAACTTGAGATATGGTTCCATCCTCCTAAAACACACCAATGCTTTTGATGGGAAATTTAGTTTTATGTTGAGAGATAAATTACCAAACAACTTAGAGGAAGCTCAAGGGTGGGATAGAAAAATTGAAGAGAATATGTTAACTTCTAAATTACAACCTTTTAGTGTGCCTCATTCTAGGTTAGAGACTAAGCCTAAGGCTATCAATAATGTTGATCTTTCCCAAGATCATGTAATGTCTCTAGCTCAAAAGTTTGATGAATTGGGAATATAAATCATGTAAACGCAAGCCACTCTCCTAAATAAAGTAATGTTTTTGGAAAGGGAAAAGGGTCAACACCAAAACTTTCCTCCTATACCTCAGTATAATAACAAATGTACACCAAGAGGAAATCAAGGGTGGAATAGAAATAGACATCCTTCTAAGAAAAGGGTTCCTAACCCCCCTTTCCCCTTCTAATATGATTAATTAAGAAGGAATCATGTGGTTCTTGTCTTGCAATGAGTGACATAGAGAATGAGAATTCTCTCAAAATAAAAATAATAAGGAAGATGAATATTTTAGTGGCCACAAGAATATGAACATTGTTTTATATTTAGATCCTAAATATATTGTGCCTCAAATGGTTTACACAATCATTGATGATAAAATGAAGAAAATCAAACATAAAATCTTTTATGTAGCTAGGTTGGCAAGGTTGGGAATTTTGAATTCCATGGAAGAAGAGTCTAAGAAAAAGTTATGGAAAGAGAAATACCTTTAATACACTAAAAGAAAAAAAGTACCTGATACTTCGCAACCTGAGCCACCAAGAAAGAATTTTACTCAATACCCTTCACCTTTGAATATTGATCCAAATCCTCCATCAACACCAAACAAGAATTATGATGTGCACTTAAATGTTGATGTGAAAAATGCATTGTCTAAGGTTATGGTTCTTATCCCTCTCTCTGAGTTGATCAAGATTCCTTCCTAGATGGAGAAAGTGAAAAAGTTATTGAATGTTGAAGAGAGACCTAAATGTCCTCCTGTAGTTTTGAAATCCATGAATTATGATACAAAGAATGGAGGGAATGCACCTTTCTTCATCCCCTTGGTCGTGAATAACCTCTTCCATAATTGTATGTTATATTCTAGGGATTCCACTAATGTGATGTCTTTAAAGGTCAAGAACCAGTTGGGATTGAAAACCACATAATGTTGTAGTAATAGATGTGTTTGATGTCTGGGGAATGATATTTTCTAAAATGTGGGATGCAAGTTTTGGAGGTGGAATTAAAATGGACTTATCTTATGAAACCATCCCAATATATGAAAGAACCTTTATCACCCTTTATATACAGTCAACTATGAGATACCAAGTAGAATATCCTAAGGACCCTATCAGTGGGTTGATGTGTGTTGATGAGGAATTTAGCAACTTGTGTGTCTTTGAAAATTCACTAGTGCCAAATAAGGAAAAGAACCATGACGGTGTTTGGTCCATGTGTTTTGAAGGTGCTCTATCTAGGATAGGAGGTAGACATGGGAGTGTTGTTTTGTCTCTGATAGGCATTGATGAGATTTTTTCATATAGACATGAGTTTGATTGTACTAATAACATTGTTGAGTATGAATCCTTGAGTCTAAGATTATAATTTTCCCAAGACATGGGAATTAAGTGTTTAAATGAAATCAAGGATTCTAATATTATTGTTTCGTAAGTAAATAAAGTGTTTGTTGCAAAGAATGACAAATTGAAAAGGTATAGAAATGAAATATGGGAAACTATAAAACTTTTTTATTCTTTTGCAATTGAATAAGTTCTAAGAGAAAAAAAAAAGTTGTTGATGCATTAGCAATATCAACATCCACTTTGCAACCATGCAGAGAGTTGGTCACAAGTGAGTGTAAAATGGAAATAGTTTTCAAACCAACCATTCTCGACAACTTTGAGCATTGGTAGGTTTTTCATGATTATGCTCAAATTGTCCATTTTCTAAATAATTCGGAAGATTTTTTGAAAAACCAAGTTAATTGGAAAGGAGAAACTAAGATTCAAGAGTTGGAAATTGAAGACTTGCCAAAAATTTCAATTCCAAAAGGAATTGTTCCCTTGAAGAGAATATTCGATAGACATGACATGTACAAAGGGAAAAAGGTTATTGATCAATCTGAAGAATATTTTGAGATCAACATTGGTTCAACATATACTCCTAGGATTGTCAAATTAGGAAATAACACTACTCATTATGAGGGGAGAGACATAAAAAAATTGATCCATGAGTAAAAAGATGTCTATTCTTGGTCATTCGATGATTTAAAGGCATAGAAAGGAGACATAACTCATCAAACTATTTTTTTTAAAGAAGGGGCACAACCTTTTAGACAAAAGAAAATAAATAGCAACCCCATGTTAGCCCCCTTGATCCAAAAGGAACTACAAATGATGATTGATGTGAATATCATAGCCCCCATTAGACATTCATATTGGGTGGCCAACATAGTTGTAGTTTGGGAGAAGAATGGTGATATTCGATTATGTGTGGACTTTAGAAACCTTAATCAAATTTCTCTCAAAGACAATTACCCTTTTCCTAATATGGAAAATATGTTACAAAGAGTTACTGGGATGGGAATGTTTTTCGTATTTGATGGTTTCTCGGGATATAACCATTTTTTGTTCAAAGAGAAGACCACATTATGACAACATTCAACACCCTATGGGGAGCTTATAAGCACTTGATAATTCCCTTTAGTGTTTTAAAAGATGGATCAAATTTTCAAAGGGTTGTGGATTTTTCTTCCAAAGATTTAGTTAGAAAGACAATTTAAATTTACCAAGATTACTTGATTATGGTGTCCAAAGAGAGGAATGCACATGTGCATCATCTAAAGAAAGTGTTTGAGAGATGTAGGAATTATGGAATCTCATTTAATCCTAACTTCGTCAAAATTTGGTATAGACCAAGGGGATTTCTCATGTCATATTGTGTCTAAAGATGGTATCTGTATTGATCCAACAAGATATTAGTCCATTAGAAAGATCTCTTTCCCACATAATAGAAACAATTGACAATCATTCTTTTGTAAAATCAACTTTATAAGAAGATTCATTCCAAAAAAAATTGTGATTGTCAAACCAATGAATGATCTATTCAAGAAAGGTGTTTTGTTCAAGTGGGATGATGGTAGTAGGAAATAATTTAAATATATTAAAGAAGATATCACAATGACACCAGTCCTTGTCAGCCCAAATTATTCTCAATATTTTATTAATTTTTTTTAATTTGCATCTAAAGATATTATTGTTGGCATGCTCTTGCAAATTAATAAGGAAAATAATAAGCAACCCATTTCTTTCATGAGTCAAAATATAAGGGATGTTTAATTAAATTACATGATTACAGAGAAGCAAGCTTACTCATTGGTGCAATCATTGAAACAATTTATAAGTTATGTCGGGTACAATAAAATAATAACCTTTGTCTCATACCTAGCTATTAAGGATGTGTTAGCACAACAAGATTGTCTTGGAGTTAGGGGTGAATGGGTATAAAATATTCAAGAATACGACATGGAAATTGAACCAACTAAGATCATAAAGTGGCAAGGTTTGGCTAAGATTTAACGAAAGGAGATGAGAAATATTTGGGGCTAAATGAAAATGATCAAGTGAATGTTGTATTGAGTGAATTGGAGAATGATCAGTGGTATTCGAATATCATTTATTAGTTGAAGAAATTATCATGTCCTAACCACTTGGTTGATTGTAAAAATAAAGCCTTGGGACTAAAATCCATGAGATATTGTTTAACTCGAGATGGACTTGGTTGGAGGAACTTGTTATCCTCTAGCCTAGGGATAACTAAGGATATCATGTCTTGAGGCCCACAAGTCCTAGAAATGGAGTATTGAGAGCTAGACGACTTGAGCATGTCCCTGGAGGGCCCCTCTTTTCTTCATTGCAATCCACTTATCACCAGCAGCAGTATCCATCACACCAGCCTGGTCCTGAAGTAGCGATGAGTCTTTCTCCATGAGGTAATGAGTCTGAGTGTCATGGTATGTATCACTCTAATTTTTGAAGCACTTGAATATGTTGTATTGAATCCTTCTTCATTTCATGACGTTTTCTTGGAAATTATGCTCTTTGCCTCGTTCATACCTAGAAGGGTGACATGGTTCCCTAGTAAGTTGATTTTCCTTTAGGATGGGTTGTTATTGGGTGGATCTATGAAAATTCATCATCTGTTCCCTCCATACTTACCACTTTCCATATTTATTCCTTTCATCTCCCCTATCCTTATTTGGGCATTGGGATTGGCTACAATAGGAAGGGTTGTACCTTACCTTGTGGGAAGAAGGGGATAAAGGCCCAGAGGGTAAAATTAATTGGAAAGATTTAAAACCCAATGTTGAAACCTTCAATATGATTCACCTATGGATCCCCTAGAAATCATTGAAAATCTTTTCAGTAAGAAAAGGGGACCCATAAGATAACATAAACACTCAAGGTACTAGTTGATGGATAGGAGGTCTCATCATGAGCCGACCTATTCTGACCATGGGCATGTAGTGGTATGACACTACCACCTATCTGGTCACCAAGCTAGGGTATTGGCTCTTGGTGGCATAGCCAAGAGAAAGGGGGCCTCATCACAATACAACCTTCTCATTTCCGTGAAATGTTTGTGGATAATCCTGTCACCTATGGTCATCAATCCAGGACCCTAGCTGTCAACTATTTCCTTGAAGCAAAAGAGAAAAATATCAAAAGAAATAAAGCTAAGAGTAAAAGGAAATGAATGGGATAGGAAACAATTTCATTCATGACAAGGTGCAACTCTCCATCTACAAAAGAACCCACAAGTAAGACTTTACATTCCCATGTTATTACATGCACACAATGCCCAAATATTTACCCCATGCCACCTCATACACTTACATGACTTGGACTAGATCTCACCTGGGAAACACCCCAAACTCAAGAGAGGTTAGCCTAATAGGACACTATGAGACCTTCTCCAAACCTAACTTGTCAAATTTCATAACATCTTTGAGAATTTGTTTGAGTTAAGGGGGGTTTGATGCACATGTTTGGGTAATTTAATCATTGGATGTGATTTACATGCTATGATCCATGTGACTTATGAACCCCTGGAGGGTTTACTTGTTGTTGTTGCAGAACCTTTCCTAGTGGATAGGTACACATGAGGGAATGATTAGCTCATACCTTCATTGGAGATTAAAGCCCACAAATGGATACTAAAACCCCAACCATGGGTAAGAAGAGATTGAAAACTTACATCGGGAGAAAGAAGGACGTTGCCTTTGGAGGCACCCTGGCATACCTAGACCCATGGGATTTTTCTCTTCCCACATGGACGTTATCCCTTGAGAGTCTTGTACGTCACCATGATATATCTAGACGTCATCCAAAGCTAGGGTTTCATCTTTGGAGGCACTTGTGAGCTTGATGTCACGTGTGGGGATCATTTTAGGCCTCTGGAGGCCAAGAGTTCAACTTTCCATGCTCAACGTTCCACATATGGGGCTCAACATCACCCTATAGGGGCATGACATCACCCCTAGAGTGATTCTTAGATGCAAATTCATTTTATTTTGTCCATATTTAATTTGTGTCAAAAAATCGGTGAGGTCAACATAGTAATTATGAACTAAAATTAATTTTAGGTTAGATTTTGTATAAATAAGCAGAAAGTGACATTCATTTTCATCACAAATTGTCCTTAGAGACAAGGGGGTATGAAATTTTCACCCTGTTAGGGTTATTGGCTGAAATAACGATGTGACATTATTGTTTAAGGCTTATATTTGCAACTTGGATCAATTTTTGGAGTTTTATGGTGATCTTGCATGGTATATTCATGATTATTCTTGGTGCAAGTAAGTAAAATATGCATATTGTCATCTATTGAATGGTTTATTGTATGGTTTTGTTTTTCTCATACAAGATTATGAAATTGCATGATGTATTTAATGCTTGAAGTAAGAAACTTAAGTTGCTACTTTCTTACTTTTTGTGTACCAAGATTTCACTAAATTGATCTAGTAACTAGTGAAACCCTAGAGCCATAAAATGCTATCACTCTAGAGGTTTGCATTGTGTTATTGTTGCATAATTTTCACTCCATTATAAGGATAAGGAGAGCAAGGCGCTAGGGCCTAGAGGTGCCTACACCCTAGCACTTTATTTCTTGAGGTCAAAATATAGGAGGACTTAAGTTGCTACTCCTCTTAGGATTTATCCCTCTTAGAATTTTGTGTATTATCATTAATTAGCATCCTTAGAAGAAGCTTCCATATTTGACTCCATTACCCTAGAAAGGAATTATTCATCCTCCTTTGACCTTTGACAAGGATCATCAACTTTCAAGCTCAATTCCCTACTTGATACTCTACTAACCTAAACTAACTTGCTAACCTAACCTAGAAATACTAACAACCAATTTGTTGCTATTATAATCACTGCTACAACTATTATTTTGCAGCTTATATTATCCTAATAACCATCTAAGTCATCCCAAAATTTTTATAAGGCAAGGTACTATCAATAAGTGTTAAAGTATGTGTTTAATTTCCTTTATGGAGTGAAAATTATGAAGTTGTTACCACTATCATAGTTGTTGTTACAACCACTGTTGCAGCCCCTAACATCCTTAAAATCATCTGTAACATACAAAATATATAAATATTAAGTGATAATAATCATAAATAATAATAATAATAATAAATAGTTATTAATTGTATGTAAGAACCAGATTGGTTCTTTACATTGGTAGTAGAGTTTTGTTTTCGATCTTGGCCATTGGCCATATAGGCTTGTAGCCTCATACAAAAAAAAGAATCAAAGTAGGTCTTTGACCATGTGAGAGAATTTTTCCATTAAAAAAAATCATCATAAAAAATTACCATTGAAGAAATAATCTTTCAGTTGCAAGAAATTATAAGTTATTACCAAATATCAAGAAGAAGGAAAAAAAAAGGGAGAAGAAAAAAGTAAGAAAAAAAGAAAAAGAAAGAATAAAAAAAGAAAAAGATAGTTTAAAAGAAAAAGTTCAAAAGAAAAAGGAAGAGTAAATTCTTATTTTATTGTTGGTGGTTTACAATCCCATGGTTTTGGTAAACAATTAGCCCATGGTATTTCCCTACCCTATAAAAAAATCATTTACAGTGGTAACTTTTTATAACTTTCTATATACACGTGGTGGGGTTGAAGCCAAAATAAAAGCCTAAGTTTTTTGGAGTAATATTAATTCAATAAAAGTCAAAATATATTTTAACAAAATAATATTGTGCCCAATTTGTGTAAATGATATTCATATGGGAAAATTAAGAAGATAGGGTATCATATCAAATATTGTGGAGTTAGAGATATCCACAAAAACACGAGGAAAGGTTTCATAATAATTTATAAACAATACCATCATAAATTTATGTAAATAAAAAAAACAATTGAAGGATTATTATATTTTTAAAAGTGAAGTGGATCTAGGAAAGTGAGGGGTAGTTGACACAAAAAAATATATATATAAAAAATTAATATATTTGAAAGTTAAAGGATTAAAAAAAAAAAAGTGAAAAGTGTATTGTTTTAAAAGTGGGTTCTTGAAATGCATACATTTATCATTTATTAAAAAAATAAGAAGTGAACTATGGCATCTACAAAGAAAACAATTTCAGAAAAATGTCCCTATTGCTCAAAAGAGGAAGAGTATGAAAGGGGCCTTATGAATGGAACTCTCCCTTGTCCATATTGTAAAAATATTTTTACTTTAGTAGAAAATCAAGGTGACATGCATTGGGAAGTGAAAATAAAACAAGTAGAGAACCAACTAATTCATTATCAACAACACAACAAAAACTTACAATTTCAAGTTGGGTTGGAGCAAATGCTAAAAAACCAAAAACAGAGTCAAAAACTAAATCTTGAGGGAAAATTACTAGAAAAAGACAAAGACATTTCTTACTTAAAAATTCATAACCAAAATTTATTGGTACAAATAAACGAGTCAAAAGATAAGAATCAAAGGGATCAGAAGTCAAAACAAGCTAATCGTGATCTCATTAAGAAATTAACAGAGAAAGATGAAGAGAATTGTTGTTTAAAGAACCATAATCAAAGATTGGTTGAACAAATCAAGAAGTTAAACAATGAGAAGAAATTATCCGAAAAAGGTGAAGAAATCTCTCACCCAAGAATCCTTAATCAACAATTGCTTGCACAAATTAAAAGTTTAAAGAACGAAATAATGGAAAATTTGGAATCAAAAAATGAGGATGACAAGTCAGTAAATAAGGAAGAAATTTTACGTTTAAGGCGACATAATCAATAATTACTTACCCAAATTAGAAAGCTAAAACATGATAAGAAGTCTTTTCAAGAAGAGTTAGATCACAAAGAAACAATGACTAAATCAATTGAAATAGAGAGGATTCTAGTTCAAAAAATCCAAACCTTAGAGAAAGAAACAAAGACTGATCCAATTTAATAACAAGAAACATCAAAAGTTGAAAAAAGATCCAATAAACAATATTCAGAAGATATTTGGGTTCCTTATCGTCATCCAAATCACAAGAGTCATTATGACCAACAAAAAAGTCAAGAGGAATCTAAACAATGTTATTCTTTCCAACAACTAAACTACAACATTGAAAAAGAATGAAGACAAAATCGACAACTTCTATGTAAGCCTAAAACAGAAATCCTATCCGAACAATCAATCATCAAACAGTTTCAATGAAAGTAGATTTGGGATGGATCACTTCCAAAAAGATGCAAGATATTACTTCAGGAATTCGAAGATTATATCATTTTGTTTCTTCAAGTATCACAATTACAAAACAAAAGATCATGAGAAGTCAGTTCGAGTTGGAACAAGAGATATGTCCTGCTCTAATCATGCTTTGAGGACAAAGCATTTTTAAGGAGAAGGAAATGTAACCTACAAAATATATAAATATTAAGTGATAATAATCATAAATAATAATAATAAATAGTTATTAATTTTATAAGGGACGCATCCTTTCATGGATGGTCACCATATGTTCCTTTAGGTTATCTATATATTTGACACTCTCATTGTACATATATCATCGTATATTATCTATTTTATCTCATTATATATATTCTTATTCAATATAGTTATTGTCTGGTATGGATTATAGTTATTCATTCCATTTATGATGGATGTCCATCGTAAGAACTAGATTGGTTCTTTACATCATCCATAAAAAACATTGAGCATTTTTACTAAGAAAACTATAATCATTGGATATTGAAGTAGTGTCTTATTGCTTTATTATAGTACTTTTCTGAAGTGGTTTCCATTGTCGTCATCATCATTAATTAATGTTGTTATAAATGTTTGTACATCCATTTAAGTCATTTATTGACTTGTGTTAATCTTGAAAAATGTGAGTGACAAAGTATTATCAAGTTTGCAAGCTCTTTTATATCTTGTCTTGTCATCATAACTTGCAATTTTCAAGATACATTGTTGTTGATATAATCTCATGTTTATATATAACTTGTTCTAGCAACACATAATTTGTGTAACTCACTGATTATAATCATTGATATCATTGTTACTACTGACGTTTGATGTTTCATTGGTAAAGGGAAGGTACAAACCTACTTTCACTTTCCCTTGTCCCTTTAAACTTTACCCAAGTGACTTCTACTGTTGAGTGACCTAGAGAGAGGGGTGGGTTTTCACCATGTCTTTCTTCCTTTCATCAACCAACTAGGTCCTTGGACGTCTCCTTTAGAGTTAGGTTTTCCTCCTCCTAAAGAGAAAGAGGTAGCCTATTGGGGTGACAGTGATAGGGATACCTCTGTGTTATGTCAATCTAAGACTACTTGCCAAGTATAGATTGTGCGATAATAGAACCCTAATGAAATAATCCTCATATGTGTTAACAAATAAGAAGCCAACAAATTAGTTGAGGAGTTCCATTTAGGGTGTTGTGGGGGGCACTTCATCACTCACACTACCATGAAAAAAACATTGAAAGCATGTTACTATTGGCCTGTGTTATTCATTGATGTTCATCATTATGTAAGGTCTTGTAAACAATTCCATCCTTTTGCAAGGAAACATTGATTGTCTAATTTGTCTTTGAAACCTATTGTAGTTGAAGAACCCTTTCAACAATGGGGTTTGGATTTTGTCGATGAGTTTAAAGATAATTCTAGTAATGGATACAGATGGATTTTAACTACTATAGAATATTTCACTAGGTGGTTGGAGGCCATACCTATAAATAAAGTGATTGAAGAAGTTGTAATGATATTCCTTGAAGATTGAATAATCACAATATTTGGTGCCCTAGCCAAAACCACTACTGATAATGCAAAGGAATTTATCTCCCTAGCTCTGGTAAATGTTTTCTCCAAGTATGGAACTTTCCTATCTCATTCTTCTAATTATCACCCACAAGAAAAGGGATTGGCCAAATCCAATAACAAGAATCTCATGAATATCATTAAGATTATTGTGGGTGAGAATAAAAACATTTGGGACAATAAGACTAAATATGCATTGTGGGAATATCGTATCATGACGAAGACTTCCACAAGGAAAATCCATTTAGAGTTGGTATATGGAATGGAAGCAAAATTACCTATCAACCTTCAAATTCCTATGCTCCATCTTATTCAACATTTCACATCAGACCAAGAGGACTTATAAGAAAGAATTGATCAACTTACAGAATTGGATGAATCTTGGTGAAATGCTTTTGATAAAATGGTGAAGAACCAAGGTAAAACAAAAGTAACGTTTGATCACAAGGCCCGAAAAATACATTTTGAAGAATGAGATCTTGTACTCATGTGGGATAAAAGAAAGGAAAATCTCGATCTACATAGTAAATTTGATGGTCTATGGACTGGTCCTTACAAAATCGAAAGTAAAGTTAGAATTAATTATTTCTACCTAGCTATCCTTGATGGGGAGAAGTTTCCTTCCCAGTTAATGGACAACTTCTCAATATTTACTTTGCAATCAACACTTGATTTTAAGCAGTAGCATAGGATGAATAAGATTTCTTTGAAGCAAGTCTTTAGTTGTGTTCTTTCTTTCATGGATCTTGCTTGTGATACCTTTCTTAACTATCATGTTTTGAATAATTTCTTGATTTCATGCATCGTTAGTTAGTTCCATTTGAGTTTTTTCTTGTATTAAAAAAACAGGAAAAAATGATGAAAATGAATGAATGAATTTTTGTTGCAGCTCCTTTAATTTTTCATAAACTAGGGTGATCAGGAAACCCTACCTCATTGTTACTAATGTTTTTATGGTGAGATCTAGCAATATTTGATGATTGATGCAGAGTATAGGTTTTGAATATCTGGAGATTCCTTAGGTTCTTATGCACTCTACGATGAGAACATGTCCCCATGTTGGAGCTAGATGTTATCCCCTAACATGTATCAATAACTAGAGGATATTTTTTCACTTGTGATTCTAATCACAAATCAGTAGATGAACCAAAAGGTGACCATTTTTGCATTCATGTATTATATCGGGCCATGCTTAGAATATCTATGTAAAGTGTTTGACCTAGGTGGTATCTCCAAACACTTTGTGTCGGTCATGGCTCATCCTCCTAGTGCCCATATTCAAGATAGTCATTGATATTATGGCCTTGCTCGAATACCCCTTGGTGGCATTAAGTTGGCACCATGTTGGTCATTTATGGCATGAGTAGGTATGCAAGGGTCTTGAGATGGATCTATTTGGACACATGATCTAATGGAACCTATAGTCTCACTCACTCTTTTTTATGTAAAATTTTTGCTCGTGTTGTAAAGTTTGTCCCACCTATAGAAGCATACTTATCTTGTACCTAAGCATGGATCCCCCTCTTATGTATTTGGAAAAAAAATTCCTAGGATGCTAGAATAGGATTATATAGTTGCTCAAAAAGTTTCATAGTTATGAAGGTGGTACATGTATTTCAAGGCATTGGCCACATCATATAAGGAACTTTGGGTTTATTCTTACATGCATGGGCATCCTCTTGACATGCAACATTGAGTATCTTAGAACACTCATCTATTCCATCATCTTTTGAGCTATGTTTCACTTAAGAAGAGAGTTGACCCCATTGAAGGACATGTCTACTAATCGTTTGAGCACATGTGGATTTATTTTGACTTGGAGAGGGTCTTTCCATCATTTATGGAGGTCACTTACTTGACATGTGGATGTGGTCTTACCTTGGATACTTCACTTGAGGACTTATGACCACTTATAGAGGATTCATCCACTTATTTGGGCCTATTTCACTTCACACATGTGGACGTGCCATCATTTAAGTCTAGATGTCAGCTTGCTTGAGGGATATTCTTCCATGGAGGAGTACTTCACAATATTTTGAAGATTATATCATTCCTTTGGGAAGGGTTTTGAGTCTCTTGACCCTAGTCGACCTCATGTTTTGTGGAATGACCTACTCTCTTGGATGATTTTTTGTACATCTAGCATATTTTACTTATAGATTGACCTAGTCTCCTTTACTTTGTGAATGACAAGTCACTTTCTTGTAATTTTTCTAGGGTATATCTAGGGGAACGTTATTTTTATATTGAGAGAGATTCTAGATCCCTTTTCTATAAAAAGGGAATCAACTCTCATTCTAATTCATTTCTAGAACTTGTGAAGAAAATATATGTCTAGTTTTGGAGTATTATGTGGATGGATGGCTAGAGAACTCTCTTGGAATATGTCTTGTGGATGTTTTACAAGTTGATGGATGTTATTGGATCAATGGTTTTGGTGAATTCATTTGATGAGTAAGTGGTCTCTTTGAATATTTGTGGATTTTATTTATGAATTGTTGCAAGTGTGGTTATGCTTCTCTAGTATTAGTGGTGCAACATTTTTTCTCTCTTCTAGATAGGTCCCTTCTCAAATCCATTAGAGGATTTCTAGTGGAGAATATTCCCCTTGAATCATATTGAAACTTATAAGAAAATGGGTGGATTTTCTAGGGTTTGTAGTGGACAACCATAACTATCACCCTAGGTTCACTTACATTTTCTCAAGAGGAGCCTTTATTTTTGTAAATAAAAATATTGTATTACCTTGCTTTAGAAAAAAACACACTTGTCCGAGTATACAATATAGCACACCATCTGTTGCCAGCACAGTGGAAACCAGAACGCATGGACAAGACAATTGTTCATTGTTTATAAACCTTAAAAAAAAGAGACAACTGTCAACATACATACATGGGGACTTGCCACATGTTCTGCCACAAGCATGGAAACCAGATTAGGTAGTGGGTTGAGTGCCCCGACCACCTATCAAACTAGAACCAGATTCTATGGTGTGAAAAAATTGCAAAAACTTAGCAATTAGACCAGAGAAAAAAATTGTGAGAGCACTAAACATAGGGTGAACGTGGGTGCTCATCTTGGTGAAGTCGGAAGATGAAAGGCTAGTATAAATTAGGACATCAAATATTCTCAGGATCGCTTGATAGGGATTCATACAAGACGTCCAAACACTTGCTAAGGGTTCTTTGGCAGTGTTGTTGCTCTGCCAAATCCTTGTGCATCTCGAAGATCAAGACCAAGTGGGCTTCCTTAAGTTTGCAAGATATGGGAGCTGGGTGAGCATGTTCATCAGCTTAATCATCTACCTCATTTGGTCCAGGGTCTTCATCCATGATAGCAGCGACAAAATCATTTGCAGTGACGAAATCCGTGGTAGGGCCCTCTTCCATAGTGGCAGCCGAATTTTGTCCCAAGTGTTCCTCTGGAAGCATGATTTTCTCTTCCATGATGCATCATGTTTCGGTTGTCTCCTAGAAAGGGGTGGTGGTGTAGGTGGTCGTTCGATTCTCCAAAGTGGTTGATGGCAGGAAAGGAAGAATTTCCTCCCAGTTTGGAGTAATTTCTTCCTCCACTGGGAAGCCGCCATGGAGACCCTATGTGATTGAAGGATGGGGCTCTGGTTGAGCCTCTTCAAACCAATTCTGACCAGAAGAACTCATGTGGTCCAACCTACCGCCTGGTATGAGAGCTAAAGAGGTTGGTATCGATCATTTTTGTCTGCCAAACCGGTTGTAATAGGCTGGCCCTCGTCAGTGCCTACCTCTCTCATGAGGCATGGTTGAGTAGAGAACAGAGTGAATGGAATCAACAGTGGTGTGAGCCAGGGCATGGAGCAAAACAAGTAGAATGATAACATGAACAACGGTTGAATGCCCGATATAGAACCCCCCACAGGAAAAAAAGACCAAGAGGAAGGAGGAGTTGATGGCTCTAGTAGCCATTAGTGCAGGAGTAATGGAAATTACAAATTTCGTACTGATGTCGAGGAGCCGAGCTTGAGTCTCCATTAAGGCCCAATGCACTAAACTTTGGTCGTCATGTAAACTAAACATCGGGACTGGACATGGGAGGAGGGTGGCAGTGAGGGGCTTTAACTACCCTCGTATCTGCCCCATACAATGACGTGTGTACTCCATGTGTCACCCCATTTGGGGTTCTCAAGAGGAGCCTTAGTTGACCCCATATGCCTAAAAAAATCAAGTAGGAACTAGTCTATTCTTGTCTAGTAAATCATAAAATCAAAATTCATTTTTTTTTAGTTTTGTTTTAGGGTAAATCTTAGCTTTTGTAGCTTTCATATAAATTTATCACCATAGAAACCCTAGAAATATTGGCTATTTTGCATGTTTGACTTGGAAAATCATCTAGATTGTAAAATTTTCTTTACTGGTTTATATTTCTAGATTTTTTAGAGTGAAATGACTTGATTTGTTTTTGTTATGTGCTCTAAAATTTCAGACTTAGCAAGTTGCATTAATTCTAGGTTTACTTGTTGTTTTAGCCCTATAAATCACTCATAAAAAATATATTTAAATGGTTGAAGCATATTTTTGTTTATTGCTTGTCTATTGCTGCAATTTATTCATATTTCAAGAAAGTTTTATAATATCCCTCGGTAGATTTTAGTTTTGGATTGTTTTGGGAGTAATTTTCATTGTAAAATAATCGAATAAACCCTCTAAAATAGTCTTAAAAGTGAATAAGCTAAATCTGGAATTTACCTTGAGTAAACACCTTAATTCACAACTTACATATTATAATAAATTAGCGGTAATTTGATTAGTAAAATAGATAACCATAGACTTGGCTTTCTTTCCTTTGTAACCCTAGGTCCTACCAGGGAATCCCCCCTCATGTCGTACTTTTCCTTCACTAAAAAGAGGGAAGTAGTTGTCTAGGTGGCAGTGGCAACACTTCCATGTTGCACTTGTCTTTGTGTTCTTGTGAGGGATTTTCACTGGGGTGAAAGATTGTGTGACAACATGGCCATAATCGAGATGGGTTCCCTATTCCAAACAATGTAATGTCTGATTGGGACCTTTCATTGGGGATGACCACTACTGATTGTACAATCCCATCTATCCCTATCAATGCTAAGCAATGTAGTAAATTGGTATCAATCTTAAGAATTCATCCATCCTAGTGAAATGTGGACATGGTATCCAGGTTTAGCTTCTTTTACACCTCGATATTACTTCTAGTTGTTCCTTTGGTTCCATGTTGTTGTGCTACAATGGTATCTCCATGTATTTCTTTTGGTCCTCAATGTGCCTCTATATTGGGTGCCCTTCTTGTTCTATGTTGGTCCAAAGTAAGTTTGATGATTCTCACGACCTTGCCTTGATGACCTTGGTCTCTCATGGTAGTGTGGGTAGAAATATATAATAACCTTAGTTATTAGTTCTTCTTTCTTTGATTCTTCAACATGTGGTTCCTTTGACTCATGTGGCTCCTTAGCTTCTTATTCATTTGTATTCCCTTCCTCGAGATTTTATTCATGTGATATTGTATACTCTTCTTCTAATTCAACCTTGGACTATTCATCTAATGTGTTAGTAGGTACTACAATTAGTTTTCTTCCATTAATTCTTCATGTTCCCCCTTGGGTCATTCTTGTTTAGCAATAGAAATATCCTACAATGTTATCTTCTTTTTCTTGTACCAAATATTCGTAAACTTCTTTAGCACAATAATATTAATTGTGCCAATAGTGTCCATCCAAGGATATTCTAAAACAATATTCACATCATCTATATCTATAGCATCAAAATATAAATGCAAAACAAATTTATCTATAGTAACCTTTAAATCTTTAAAAAAGTTGAACATTCTCGCCCTTAACCTCGGTGCTTTGAATATGCTTTGCTAGGACTTGTAATTTTTTAGCCATGTTAACATTGATTAAAGTATGCTTTCTACTAGGGTTTATAGAAATAATGACATTTTCTTTTTGAATACATACATGAACCTATAATATGAAATTGTCACATGAAAATAAACCCATAGTACTCTTTCTATCCTTATTAGTGCCATGATACCATCTATATAAATAAATATTTTCACATTTTTCATTTGAAAGTTTTAATAAGGCATCAATGACAAGTGCATTCCTCCATATGCATGCCTCATTGCTTATATGGTTGTATACAACACTCTTCCAGAAAAGTGGCTCTGTTTACTTCACATATGCTATGCATTCTTCAATACTAGGACCATTTGATTTACTTGTAAAATATATCGTCCTTGCTATAACCTAAAAATATAACTAGTGTTTTGAATAGATAACTTACTTTTCAATGGAGCTCCTTTATGCTAGGATTTCGAGAAACAAAATTAAAATGACCATAATTCCCTCAATATTTCTTGGCATCTCTATTATAACCACAATTATGAAATGCCACAATCATTCTCCATTTACTAGCATTAGTTTGACAGAAATCTAGGCATTATATCAAAAGATGTATGTTCTGGAATCCACATAGTGGTCACTAGAATAAACCCTAAAATAGTTGATTTTAAATTAACAAGAACTTCATTTCTCAAACTCCAATTTGGATTTTTTTTTTTTTTAGGTTTTTTTTTTTAAATTGGGTACTTTTTTTAGAGGAGCTTGGATCTATAGTCAGTTTCTCCATATTCTACAAAAAAAAATTAGAATTGGGTATGAAGGTCACCGTCCTATTTTTCCCTTAAAAATTATGTAAAAGAATAATAAAAATAAATTCCTCCACTTCATTCCCAATAAAGATCTCTAATACCACTTGTAGTGATCCTTAACCCTTAAATTGAATAAAAAATAAGATAGAGCCATTAACTTCTGAAATAAAATTTTCACTTCAGAAATACCAAATAAATTCATACCATAAAAAACACAAGAATATAGAGAATAACCCTTAAGGTAGGGTAACAACGTTAATACTCATGGAAGAAATAACTCCACAAGCCATGCTTGCTAAAAATACAATAACATCCAACCTATCTCAATACAATTATACTCATGTGTATATATACTTTCTCATGAGTGCTCATAGGAGTCTCTCCCAACTACCCCTCATTATTATATTATTTCCTCNTTGAACAATAACTATTGATTATTTCTCATATATTGTGCATGCTGTATTGTGGTGTATTGGTGTAACTCTTATAATATTATTCATTGCTCATTGGATATATTTGAATGGTTTAAGTATAAGTTGAAAAAGGTTTTAAATTGTACTTGATAATGATTCACCCCCCTCTCAGTATCAACACATCCAACCTATCTCAATACAATTATACTCATGTGTATATATACTTTCTCATGAGTGCTCATAGGAGTCTCTCCCAACTACCCCTCATTATTATATTATTTCCTCTAACTACCTAGGGGGATTATTCCATGGTTATGGCCACATAATGTTCATTATCCCCTTGGGTACCTCCCTAGGTACCCCATATTATCCTCCCTAGGTAAATTACACCCAGCATGGGAAATGACATGATATGAAAATATGTAAATGGTGGTGATGGACATGGATAGATGTCAACATATTCCATGCAATCCATATGTAGTGGGGGAAAGACATGTTGACATAGATCTACCTAAGGATGTAGTATTGAATTTGGTTGTTAAACAATGGCTAGGGATGACTAGGACATAGGGAGTTTTCCGACAATGGTGAGAATAATGGATATAGATCTAGAAAAGGGCACACTAGTGATTGGTTATGCTACAATAGGTTACACAAGGTGGTGGGATCCTTCCTAGGAGGGGTTCGAGAAGTTCCGCCATATATTGAGGGGGAGGGAAGTGGGATCACTAAAAGTGGGTGAAGGAGGTTACACAACTTTAGGAGTATCGGACAAATATGGGGAGTGGAATGAAAATTCACATAACAAAGTATGTATGGGGGTGAGGGGAATCTATGTTTGAGCATCAATTTGTCCTATGGATAGGTCTATGTTCAAGCCAAGGTAAGTGGTGCTCCCATATTTTTTATTATTTCCCCTATATTTCTTTTGTGTGTGGGACCTAGTTGGTGGGGTTGGTGTTTGAGTCATCTCTAGGGTATTAGATGACATTACACTCAAAGGTCAAATAAGCCAGAAGACTA
>SNQJ01S0003355.1:272499-292405 GCA_010110895.2 Picea sitchensis
GTAATCAAAGTTTATAAAACATTGTGACAAGAGATTTCATAAAATCGATAAGCCAAGAGCTTATAATAGTAAGGATCACATCATATAAAAACCAAAATCAACCATGACCCCTATATAATCAAGTATAATTCATAAATTAACATTCTCAATGCCTTGTCAATTAAATAAAAATCAAGTTGCGCAATCAAAGTAAAAACGTCCGAATAGGCATAATTTGAAAAATCTTTTCAGCCACATGATAAACCAATGGTAAAGTGCCTTTCATAATATCAATAAAAGACTATGACAGTTCAAATAACGATAGAGGAGTTTTCACGCTTTCAGTCGTAAAAACTAAATTGAAACCAATTTGCAAATGTCGCATGAAATGAAAATATCGTCTATTTGCAAAATGCGACAGAAATTTGAAGTTCAAAAGACATAGGTGTAGGCAGCTTTTAAGGCAATGGAAAAAATTGAATTGGCTGCCAACAGGTTGCAAGGGGGCGATTTTCGTGTCCCTTTTTTTGCCTCGATTTTTGTGTCCATTGATGGGTGGTTTTTTGGCACATGGTTTTTGTCAATGGTTTTTCTATTTCCGGTTAAGGAATTAGGGTTGTTGACAAATCCAAGTCATTGGGTTAAGGTTTTGGATGCCGTTGGATCCTATATGTATATTGTATTGTTAACAATGTATCACTATGAATGAATATAGAATATGTTGGTTTTCCTAGTTTGGGTTTCCAGGGGAAAAATCTTTGTGTAATGTGTGTATTTTCCATTGTATATTTTATGTTCTTTTATTGAAAATCTATTTGTAGTAAAATATTGTACACGTTTAAAATCTACACTTGGTATCAGAGATTTGTGGGCTTCAGGGGGAAGCCTTTATAGTCAAGGTTTTGGCTCAGGATTGTGATATGCCTTGTTACAGTGAGAGATCTATGGTATTGATTTTTCAGGTGAAAATAAATAGAGAGCAGTTTGAAAATGGAGATCGATAATTTTAATGGGCAAATTTTTGAGCTGTGGAAGCTCAATATGGAAGATTTATTGGTGGACAGAGATCAGTGGATCGTGATGGATCCAGGTACTACACCTACAGGAACTTTAGCATATGACTGGAAAAAGTTGGATTAGAAGGCGAAGAGAACAATACGACTATGTCTCTCAGATTCATTATTATTGAATGTGTCAGAGGAGGCTACAACCAAAGATTTATTTGATAAGTTGGCGAAGTTGTATCAGTCTAAGTCCCTAGCAAATAAAATTTTCCTAAGAAAGAAGCTATATAACCTGATGATGAGATATGGAGACTCAGTGGTAGAGAATTTGAACGCCTTCAATAATGTGGTAAGTCAGTTAGTATCTATTGAGATTAAAATTTTAGATAAAGATAATTGTATCAGTTTACTATGCTCTTTACCAGACTCATGGGATAGTCTAGTTGTGGCCATAGGTAGTAATACAATTGCCTGAAGTTTGATGAAGTGGTATCATCCTTGTTGTCGCAAGAGATGAGATGGAAAAACATGGAAGGAAAAAGAACAAATACATTATTTGCAAGAGGAATCTCCCAGGAAATAAATAGATGTATGTTCTCAAGTGGGAGATCTAAGTATAAGGGTAGATCTAAATCTCCTAGAAATTTTGTAAAGGTATGCTAGAGATGTGGAAAAGAAGGGCACTACAAGAAGAAGTGTATATCCAAAATTGAGAAAAAGAAGGGATCTAAGGAAGCTCCTTCTATAGAAGAAAATACCTCCAAGGAAGAAGGAGGGGATGTGTACTTGGATTCTTCAAGCACACATGCATATCATGAGGCATGGTTGGTTGACTCATGTGCATCCTTTCATATGAATCCCCACAAGGAGTGGTTTTGTGAATATGAAAGGTATGATGGAGGTAATGTTTTCGTAGGTGATGACTCGACAACCAGAATCATAGGACGAGGAAAATTCAAGTTGAGGAACACTACCTGGTGTTATGCGTATCCCAAGTTTGGCCATAAATTTGATTTATGTAAGAAAATGAACGATGGAGGGGTAAAAAAAATATTTGAAAAGGAAACCTACAGGATGGTTCGAGGAGCAATTGTGTTGCTGAAGGGATTTTGGTTTGGAACTCTATATAATTTGCAAGGAAAAACTATTAGTCATAGGTGTAATAGTTCAATTGTTTTTTATATTGGAGTGGAAGAAGAAACAACTCCTACAGTCTCTGGAGAAAAGGCTATGCTATGGAATTAAAGACTGGGGCATATCAGAGAGAAGGGTCTTTGACTACTACATGGTAAAGGTATGGTTGAAGGTATGTCTAATTGCTCTCTGTATTTTTATTTATGTGAACATTTTGTATATGGGAAGAAAAATTGGGTAAGTTTCCCCTCTAGTGCAACGAGGGTAAAAGTAATTTTACAGCTAGTTCACAATGATGTGTTTGGAACTGTGTTGGTTCCATCATTGGGAAAATATGTGTATTATGTCTCATTTATAGATGAATTCTCGAGGAACACTTGGATATATTTCCTTAGAAAGAAATATGAAGTATTTGATAGGTTTAAAGAGTTTAAGGCTCTTGTTGAGAATCAAACAAAGAAAAGAATTAAGTCGTTGAGGATAGATAATGGAAGAGATTTATGTGGGAATGAATTTGAATAATTATGTAAGAAGTGTGGTATAGCAAGGTAGAAGACTACTCCATATACACCTCGGTAGAATAGATTTGCAGAAAGGATGAATAGGACGTTGATGGAAAAAACAAGGTGCATGCTCAGTGGTGTCGGGTTAGGGAAAGAAATATGAGCAGAGGCAGTGGGTACTGCATGTTACTTGGTCAGAAAATCACTCTCATCAATGATATATGACAAGACTCCACAAGAGGTATGGACTGATAAGAAACCTTCTCTCACACATCTCAAGGTATTGGATGTGAGGCCTATGTTCATGTTCCAAAGGAAAACATGAGTAAGTTAGATAAGAAGGATGAAAAGTGTATCTTTATTGGGTATAAAGATGGTCTCAAAGGTTATAATATTTGGAACCAAGAAACTATGAAGGTTGTTTATAGCTGGGATGTGGTATTTAGAGAAATGAAGGGTTTGTTAAACATGAAGTCGTACCAAGTAAGTAAGAACCAAAGAAAATAGAGTTTGATTTAAAGGATGACGAATCTGACTCTATAAAAGAACATGAATAATAATAAGAAGAAGATCCTCATACTCTAGTATTGAGGAGATCGGTTCGAGAAAGAAGGCTATCAAAAAGGTATACTCCATATGATTTTCATTCAAAAATTTCTTTGTCAATTATTGATGATGATACTAGAACTGTTAGGGAGGAAGTGAATTTAGAGGATGGAAAGCTCTGGAAAAAGGCCATGGATGAAGAAATGTCAGACTTGGATAAGAATGAGGCTTGGGATCTAGTGTATTTTTTGACTGGAAGAAATCCCATTGGTAGAAAATGGGTATTTAAAAAGAAGTATAATGCAGAAGGGAAAATGGAGAAATAGAAATCTCGGTTAGTAGCAAAGGGTTATTCTCAGGTTGAGAGAATTGATTTTGGTGATATTTTTTATCATGTTTCCAAGTTAACTTATATAATATTTATGTTATCTGTTGTTGATTTATTTTATTTTGAAGTAGAACGGATGGATTTGAGGACAACATTACTACATGGGGATATGGAAGAATAAATCTATATGAAGCAGCCATAAGGATTTGATGTGAAGGGAAATAAGGAGCTGGTATGAAAGATGAAAAAGTCCCTGTATGGTTAAAAAAAATCACCAAGGATGTGGTATCAAAACATTGATACTTATATGTTGGGACTTGGATTCACAAGAAGAAATTAATTAATTGAGCATCATTGTCTGTATTTTAAATTAATTGGTGATCAGTTGATTTATTTGGTCTTGTATTCGGATGACATGTTGTTGATAGGAAACAACAAGGAGATTATCCAGGATGTGGAAACTCAGTTGTCCTCTAAATTTTCCATGAAGGATCTTAGTACTTAAAATTTCATTTTGGGCATGGAAATTAAAAGATATCGAAAAAAGAGGAAACTCTGGTTAAATCAGAGAAAATATGTCAAGACAATATTGCAGAGGTTTAATATGCAGGAATATAAACTGGTCAAGGTCCCTATTCCTGTTGGTGTAAAGTTATATGTGGATCAGTGTCCCAAGACACAGGAAGAGGAGGAGGACTTGTCTCATGTTCCATATGTGAGTGAAGTTGGAAGTTTGATGTATGCAATGGTCTATACTAGACCGAACATTGCACGTGTAGTGGGAGTTTTGAGTAGGTATATGTCAAAACCAGGGAAGGAGCATTGGACATCAATAAAAAGGGTTTTTAGGTATTTGCGTGGCATTGTGTTAGCACTCTGTAAATTTTGTTCGGCTGAATAGACAAACAACAAAGGTAACTATTTCAACCTACTTTGGAGATGAGGCACTAGCTTGCTCAACTCATAGAGGGATCTCTCGTGTCACTTGAGATTTCTTTGGCAATCAGTGGCTAGATTTAGTTTGTTTTAGGGGGGGTATTATAAAGTTGTTGAAGAAATGGGGGTGACATTTGGGCTATGGAGTCAGAAATGAAAAATGTTGCGGCAAGTCATTAGAACTATCTAGAGGAGAAAGGCTAAGTGAGGCAATGAGTCTGTGTTTTCGAATTGATATTTGCATGGAAAAAGAAGGAAAAGGAAAAACATATAATTTCTTCAGAGCATATTAAAATGAATTCTGAAATAGTTAAGAAGAGTATCACATGAATTTAAATTGCCAAATCTAAAGCGTCATCAGACGAATTCCAGAAATTTAACTCTCCAATTTAAAATAAGAAATTGCAATGGAATTTTAAAGACACGGGAAACACGTACTACGAAAGAAGACAAAACTCATATCATAGCCAATTAGAATATTTTCATAAACAGTTCAAAAATTACCTATGCATCATACATTCAATTTAGCTCCATGATTTTACTCAGTCTACCTGCGACAAGCGCAGCCCCCCCTTTTTTCCATTCCTTCTATATCTTCGGGATGATATATATGTAGAGGATTTACACGTGGGATACAAAACAATTAAAATTCCCCGTAGTTATAAAGATAGAGATCGGTTACAAAAGGAGTAATGTATAACAACAATTCTCCTATTTTACAGGGATCGTTACAAACAAGTCTGACATATCTGAGGATTTTTCTTTGAACACCATATGTCCAAAAATTTCTAGAACATACTCAATTCTACCCGAGAATCTATTTAATCTTGGCAATTTCTTCCTCTAGAGTGTTCAATCATACTAGTTGGTTTTCTCCAATGCTCTCAACCGCCTCAGCTCTGATGTCTTCCCTTTGTCATTTGCCCCACTTCTTCTTTACTACTCGCTTGTAAAGTCCGTCCACGTACCTGTTGATGATTAGATCCCTCATGACAGGATTTAGTCTGACCTCTAATTCTGGTTCTATTGCAGGGTCAGTGTGGAATTTGGTTCCTAATATCTGTGGGCTCAATTTTCTTTCTTACTCATTGATGAACTCGCCATGTTAGTTGAAAATCCTGTTTCACTGGATATTTTTTGATTGTCTTTGTCCATGCCTTCCAATTTTGTAGATACCATGATTTTGTTTCCCTTAACTCTACAGAAATCGAGAAGTTTCTCCAGTTTGAGATTACTCTACTTATGAATGAGACAATGATAATGCCACCCATATTTTGAAGATCAGTAATCATTGAGTTCTAATCATGAATTACTGACAGGATCACTTGCAGGTATGTTGGTTTATCCCTCTTGGCCTATCTATTCCGAATGACGATTCTTTGAGTTAGTTATACGACGATGTTCACCTGGCATTGCATGGACGTGAAGTACCTAAATGAGTGACATGAGGTGATTTGACCAGCCATCACCTTCCCCCACACGAATTGTTGATTTGACATATTCAAATGGCATTAGAACACGTGACACCAAGGATTTGTGGAAAACGATTTTAGGCAGACCGCTTTTTTCCCCGATGTACCTCTGAGAGTGCCACATGTCCATGAATAAAACCGTGGTAGTTTTCCCCGGCCTGCCTTCGCATCATTAAACTTCACACTATTTCACTGCCGGATATGGGTCTCCACCATTGATCTGGGTCACTTCGAAATCTACGGTCTGTTGAATATTTCCTTTGTGCTCCCGCTATATTTTTCTACATGTCGCCATATGTGACCTGGTCCTCCAAATCACACCATGTCTCTACATCACTTTAGTCTCCCGCTAAACCTGAAACTCGGATTTCATGTATAATTGTTATGGTGATAACATAGGCTCCAACTGGGGATGTTATCCTCCCTGTGAGGTAGCAAAGAAATGTAGACCCGATGCCTTCTTTGTTGGGCCGCTTTCAAAATATGTGCGCATACCCTGTTGCATCTTGGAGACTGAACATCAAATTTTAAAACTGAACTTTGCAAACTGCTCTTAACTGGATGCTGAAAAAATACCATTAGGATCTAACTGTACACACTACTGAAAATTTAAAACAACGCTTGAACAACAAGTTTATTCGCACACTCCTATGTACCCTAACTATTGAAAAGGGTTTTCAATCAAGCGAAATCATAATCCCAATGTAGTCATGACAACATTCTATCCACTATTCGTTTTCTTTGCACTTGCTTGTTCCAAAGATTTTTAGCTGCTATTTCGTTCAAAATTTCATCCATAAGTACAATAAAAGCACCTGGATTGTTCACTTCCTCCAACATGGCTACAAATGGATCTTCCAAAACATGCACAAATCACGTTTCACTCCATCCACCACATTTTCATTTTCAGTTGATTCAACTTGTTGAAACTTTCAGATTTGCTGAGAAGTCTGGTAGTAAGAATTTTTTGAGTTGTAAGGTAACCATGGCTGGAGAACATCGTCTAGTGTAAAAAGAATCACATTTGATACATACATTGATTCACTACTTTCTTTATCCTTAATCTTGCAATCCACTATTATTTGTAAATTATGATTGTAAACTTTTCCATATAATGCATCTTGGGATCATGAAAGAATGTTTCCTTTTCAGGAGCCAAGAAAAAATAGCAAGCTTCCTTCACAAGTGTTTTTTCGCTGCTTGGAGTCCCCATAGATGCAGTTTCAAAGTATTCATCCATGTCTAGGCCTCTTAAAAATAGGATCACCATGTTATTTTCAGGGGAAGAAAGACATCTTTGAAACACTTTGTCTTGCTAAAAATATTGTTGAATATCTATGTTAGTTTCAGGAGAAGGAAAATGACCTTTAACAATAATCTCTTGATCAACTTCTTCTTTTTTAATCGGATGGTTAAGCACAGGTTGCAACTCCGAATTGGAATACCTTTTCAAGAAATGATTGTTTAATGCATGCGAATGTCGTTGGTATTCCTCAATGGTAACAATCTTCTCATGTAAAACAACACCACTGTGAATGTAGTCATAACTCCTTGTTTTTTATGATATATCATGACTTGCTTTCAACCATTCAAAGGAAGAAAAACATAATGGAAGAGAGTTTTTATTTGTAAATCCATTGCTTTCTTCATATTCAACATCATTCCTGGTTGCTTTCTGTTCTGAAACATTATAGTTTTTTTGTTTCAACAGTTTGAAAGAGGAAAAACATAATGGCAAGGCTCTTTTACCTTATTCAAAACCTTCTTAATTTTCTTCACTGTTGTCACAATCAAATTTTTCAACTTCTTTGAATTGTTGAACACACTCATTTTCAGGTTCGTTTTCGACCAATGGCTACAAGTTTGTACTGGCAAGACCTTCTATGTAACAGGTACCAGGGTTATCAAACACCTGAAAAGATTTATGAAATTTCTTGTCAACTTTTTTTAGTGAATCAATGTGATTTGGCATCAACACACATTCCCTTGCTTCAATGATTGCCTTATAATTTTCTTTCAACAATTTGAATGCAGAAAATCATAAAGGAAAATAATTCCTTTCAGTTGATTCCATACTTTCTTCTAATAGAGAACATGCAGTTGGTTGCTCTAGGGAGTCAAAATCATACTCGTCATCATATTCATCATATACGAGCAAATCAAAAACATATGCAATGTCATCTGACAAGAAAAAACTTGGAACATCAACCTATTCTTCAACAAACTAATTTGCAAACTCATCTTCTTGACTGTCTACAAATGAATACATAAAAAAATCGGCCCTTTTCTCATCCTGGAATTGATCAGAAGCTAAATCAGTACCTCCTCTTTCAACAAGTGGAATACAATTTTTTGCAAAATCCTGAGCATGGAAAACTTCAAGAGGACCTATGATATTGTCAATTATATGCTCAAGATTCCAATCAACTATTTTTTGTTAATATTCACTTTCATGTTCTTGAGCATCCAACCCCTCATTTTGAGTTTGATTACATGCTTGGATGTTGTGTTGAATGTCTTGGGCATCATTAAACATTTGTTGTGAGGACTGAGGTCTTCTTTCCATCAGGAGGAAAGAAAAATCTAGATGAAGAGTAGTTGCATAATGGAGCATGGTAGTAGCTTCAGTGGGTTGAATTTCTTTGGACAAATTGTAGTAGATACTAGAAAACCTCCTGCTAAATGTAAAAATGGTTTCATTGCTCTGAATTTCTAAGGCATAAAACTTTGTAAGTTGTTGACCCAAAGATTTATTTCTGCCCCAAAATGTTAAAAATACATTTTTCAATTCCTACCATGAGATAATGGTCTCTGGCTGCAAATGTTTAAACCAGTCTTTGGTATCACCCTTTAAGGATTGAGAGAAGGCTCTCATACAAACATTCTCATGATAAATCTCAAACAAATCTATAAAAGTCTCAAACCCTTGGATGTGTTTTTCAAATGACGTGGCATTAGGTTCCCCATCAAACATAGGTAAGCACTCATAGTACTTTGGAGGGAAATCGTGGAGGACTTGGGGTAGCTTCAAGGGTATGTATCTATGTTGGATATTGGAGGACATCAGATCAGGTACAAGAGGTGAAATATCAACCTTGGCTTCACGGGACTCATCAACTTGGTCATGGTTATCACATGGATTAGATGGGATATTTCTGTCAAAATCGGTGATACAGTGAGGATATGCATGTACAACATAAAGAGGAGGATATATAATTGCAAGATTCTCATGATCATCATTAGAATGCAGCAGGTAAAGAAAAATTTGTTTGACATGTTCAAGGAAGGACCAGAGGCAACTTATAACAAACAATAAAATGCCTTGGACAAAATCCAAATTTAAGTACTTGTTTTCTTCCATGATGTCTTTTCATACCTCTGTCAATGGATTTCATCTTCCAGTGGAGTCTTTGAATTTCATTCAAATCTTGAGTGGAGTTGCCAGTAATATTTTGGAAGCTGGATTATGCATTGAGAGTGGAGTCGCCATTGAAGATTTGAATTTATGGATTCTCCTACCAGTGGAATCAATTTCAAATTTATTTTTGACATGTGAAGTCGCCAGAGTAGGAACACAACCAATATGTGCCTAAGTGTCTGTTGCTCTCAGACCTTAGAACTCAACCATGTCTTTCTTTCCCAGGGAAAATTTTCCAATCTTGTCCCTGGAAACAGCACCAAAATGTTAGGACTCTATAAATTTTATCCGGCTAAATAGACAAACGATAGAGGTAACTATTTCAACCTACTTTGGAGATGAGGAACTAGCCTACTCAACTCAGAGAGGGCTCTCTTGTGTCACTTGAGATTTCTTTGGCAATCAATGGCTAGATTTAGCTTTTTTTAGGGGAGTATTATAAAGTTGTTGAAGAAATGGGGGTGACATTTGGGCTATGGAGTCAGAAATGAACAATGTTGCGGCAAGTCATTAGAACTATGTAGAGGAGAAAGGTTAAGTGAGGCAATGAGTCTGATTTTTCGAATTGAGATTTGCATGGAAAAATAAGGAAAAGGAAAAACATATAATTGCTTCAAAGCATATTAAAATGAATTCTGAAATAGTTAGGAAGATTATCACATGAATTTAAATTGCTAATTCTAAAGAATCATCAAACGAATTCCATAATTTTAACTCTCCAATTTAAAAGAAAAAATTGCAATGGAATTTTAAAGGCATAGGAAACACATACTACGAAAGAAGACAAAACTCATATCACAGCCGATTAGAATCTTTTCATAAATAGTTCAAAAATTGCCTTTGCATCATACATTCAGTTTAGCTCCATGATTTTACTCATTCTACCTCCGACGAGGGAAGGCCACCCTTTTTTTCAGTCCTTCTATATCTTCAGTATGATATACAAAGAGAGGATTTACATGTGGGATACAAAACAATTAAAATTCCTCATAGTTTTAAAGATAGAGATCAGTTACAAAAGGAGTAATGTATAATGACAGTTCTCCTATTTTACAAGGATCCTTACAAACAAGTATGACATATCTGAGGCTTTTTCTTTGAATGCCATATGTCCAAATATTTCTGGAACATACTCAATTCTACCTGAGAATCTATTTCATCTTGGCGATTTCTTTCTTTAGAGTGTTCAACCAGACTGGTTGGTTTTCCCCAACACTCTCAACCGCCTCAGCTCTGATTTCTTCCATTTGTCATTTTCTCTGCTTCTTCTTTACTGCTCACTTGTAGAGTCTATCCATGTGTCTGTTGATTATTATATCCCTCATGATAGGATTTAGTCTGACCTCTAATTCTGGTTCTGTCGCATGGTCAGTGTGGAATTTGGTTGCTAATATCTGTGCGATCGATTTTTCTTTCTTACTCATTGATGAACTCACCATGTTAGTCAAAAATCCTATTTCACTGGATATTGTTTGATTGGCTTTTTCCATGCCTTCTAATTTTGTAGAGACCATGATTTTTTTTCCCTTAACTCTATAAAAATTGGGAAGTTGCTCCAGTTTTAGATTACTCTACTTATGAATGAGACGATGATAATGCCACCCATATTTTGAAGATCAGTAATCATTGAGTTCTAATCATGAATTACTGACAGGATCACTTGAAGGTATGTTGGTTTATCCCGCTTGGCCTATCTATTCCGAATGATGAGTATTTGAGTTACTTATCCAACAACGTTCACCTGGCATTGCATGGATGTGGAGTACCTGAACGAGTGGCACGAGGTGATTTGACCAGCCGTCACCTTCCCCCACACGAATTGTTGATTTTACGTATTCAAATGGCATTAGAACACGTGACATCGAGGATTTGTGGAAAACGATTTTAGGCAGACCGATTTTCACCCCGATGTACCTCTAAGGGAGCCATGCATCCATGAATAAAACCGTGGTATTTTCCCCTAGCCTTCCTTTGCATCATTAAACTTCGCGCTATTTTGCTACCCGATATGGGTCTCCGTCGTTGATCTAGGCCACTTCGAAATCTACGATCTATTGAATCTTTCCTTTGCAATCCCGCTATATTTTTCTGCATGCCTCCATATGTGACCTGGTCCTCCAAATCGCACCATGTCTCTACATCACTCTAGTCTCCTGCTAAACCTGAAACTTGGATTTCATGTATAATTGTTATGGTGATAACACATTGTTAACTATGGATAGTGCTACCAAGGAAGACAAGGATTGGACAGAGTGTTGGACATACATGGCTTTGTGGATGCATACTGGGTTGAATATCTGGATCGTAGGAGATCTACAAGTTTGGATGACAAGCACATTAATTCACAATTTTGTGCAAAAACATCTTACTGTTGTTCAAAATTCAAAAAGAAAATTTCATAATATTAGCACAATATTTATCTTTGCAGTTCATGGATCTTCCACATGATAGTTTTGTTATCCATGCTCATCACTTTCCTTGACATACCCATTGGTGCATGATTCCAATTCAATAGTTCACAAGAGATATCATGATTGTATCTTCCTTTCCAAGGTTTTTCCACACGAAAAACCACCCACTGTGTGCATGATCCCAATAGTTTAAAAGAATTATTAAAGTCTCATCTTCCTTGCAGTCACTCACCCTCCAGGACAAAGATCAGGCATCCCCTTCATTGTTATACAGTCCCTCAGGTGATCCATCTTGCCCTGCCGAGGTTTTCTCACACAGGAAAATTTTAGAGACTCTATCGAGTCTTACAGTTGAGGCGTCCCTCAGACTTGCCCTGCCGAGGCATCCCTCTGGCTTGTGTTACCTCAACATAATAGTTTTCAGGTGATCATGGCTTATCACAGGGTTTTCATGCCTCAGTAGTAGCCATGTTCATCATCTTCAACTTCGACAACCCTCATCCATCCTTTCTGGACATGTCTTTTCTTCTTACCTGTATCATAGGTATACAAAGTTCTTGAGACATCATTATAAATTTTAACTTTCAGAATGTTATTGCAAATCTTTCACCCATAGATTTTCCAATCTCATGATTTGTTTTCATATTTGTTCCGCACAGGAACCAGATTTCATAATTATGGGACTTTCCTTCCCATAACGGTTTGGCTCAATGGGAAATTGGCCTTCCTTATGGGCTTACAATGCTGCCATATCCAAGACCCCTTTGCTTCCTGCACTTTCAACTTCAATTGGCCAAACATGTTGTTAGCTTTTCCATGCATATACATTTTATCGTACCTTTACAACATCGTCACAACAATTTCATAATTGTGCATAGTTAGCAATTAAATTACTTTCTCAAAAAGGAAATACCATTCCTTTCAGTTTGTCTCAGCAGGAAATCAGTCTTTCCTATGGGCTTACCTTACTGCCATATCCATGACCCTTTGCTTCCTACAATTCATTCTTTCCACAACCAAACAAAGTGTTAGTCTCATCTCAACATACCAAACTTTTCAAAACATAATTCAACATTTTAAAAGGATTTTTAATAATTGTGCCAATATCCATGGCCACATTCATACCTAATGCATTCTTGCATTTTTTTTTTCAAGTTCATCACATTTTATGACCGGTTCTTGGCCATGGGGTGTTGGAATTTAACCAACCTTTTTCCTCATATGGCTTATTCATTTTCTTTCATTCTTCCAGTAGGACCATACTGCTTTCTATAGGTCGATCACGATCCCAAATAAATACACATGAACTCAAAATTTTCACATGAATGCCTTTACGCATTCATTGATTGTCAATGCATTCATGACATATCAATTCATGAATTCTTCCAAGGGTTACAAACAATGTTTACTACCAGAGGTTCATGCCTCCATTATTCAGGTTCTCCTTCCCGAATCATGCCCTACTTGGGTATCCAAGGAATATAAATTCCCTTTCAATTTTCATGCATAACATGAGACAATAAAATATTTCGTAAGGGCTTCTTACTAAATACCTTCATATCTTGTGCCACACAGGCACAAATATCTTTATACCGGTTCTTGGATGCTAGCACCCTCTTTCTTATTTTTACCTCATCACCAGTGCTTTATGGGGACTTTCATAGTCCTCTCAACAATCTTTTGACCGCAGCCTTCCCATGATCACCCTCTGCTTGAGGTGGTTCATTATTGGCAACTTTCTTTCTGAACAGTTCCAACATTATTTCTTTCTACATATGACATACACCATAGGCACATTAGTCATCATGTAAATTAAAATGTGGTACCATAGCATTTAAATTAATAAAATATTTCCAGACATGTCCCAGCATATCCGTATGTACTTCATCACACTATCCTTAATGTTTTCATGAGTGCAACACAACAGTCTTCAATGGTTTTCACGATATTACAACCATCGTCACTATGGTGTCCAAACATTTTCGTTCATCAATGTACTAGCTTTCTCATCCCATAGAAAACATAATTCACAGCAAGGAACGAATTGAGGGCTCTCCCCTTCTTTAAATTCTTTCTACATCGCCTAGGGATTTTCAGCCCAATCAAGTTATCTCTAAGGTATCACTCTAACCCTTTTTGGGATACTGCAACATGATTTAATAGCAACTCTTTGCTCATAATGGATCATGAACATGTGCATCCTACACACTTCCATTCAGTTATCAGAATGGTCCATATCCAGTTGTTAATCTTCTATTAATTACATGATTCTTTCAAAATGTAATCCATGATTCTTATATATGGACAGGCCTTGTAGCCCATTGTCCAACCTTCAACAATTATTAGGGTTGTGACTATGTTCCTCTGACAGAGTCCTTATACAATTCGTCCACTGGGAACTCCTTCGGCATGCAACTTCCTGGTTGCATATCCATCACCATTCTAATGGCCTCAACCTTGAGTTAGCTTTTAGATTTTTACTAAACATTCCCCTTAAGGAGTATAAACCTCCATCTTTATCGTTAATATCGGTCAATTCAGATTCCTTCACAATCCTTCTCATGTGATGCTCAAAGGCGTAATAATTTGTCTCTTATTATGACAAGAGAGAATCCTTGCTCATTTACCCTTTCATCTAATTATATTTGTACTTCCTGAGGAAATGGAATACATTCCCCTCAAGCTATTATTTGGAACAGAACTTTCATGACTCCCCAGAATGGAGTCAGCTATGCCTCCATGGTATTTATTTAATCTGGACAAGAGAAAAACTTGCTTCATGTTTCACTCATCAGGGCAATCATATTGGGCCTCTAGTATATTTATACTCTTACATCATACATGTGCATTATTTACACATTTAATGTAATTCATACCTTACCAAAATTAATATCAGGCTTCCTATTATGAAGCTTCACAATGCATTATACTCATGCACTCAAGTACAATTGAACACAGCTAAGTACTCATCATACCAGTTCACACCTTCTCCTCATGTGACCACCGACGGTGACCACGATCCGAACTAAAAGGCGCTTCATGTTTCGTAATTTCGGGATTCATGTTTCAAGGAATTCTAGTTCCTCGATTCCCGAAATCCAAAAACCCAAAACACCTAAACTAAGGTCTTCTCAGCTCTTTTATTCACATGACCCTTCACTCGAATCCCGGGGTCAACTCCCAAACACGCGTCGGGATCCCCTATTTCAGTGAATCTATGGACAATGCTCCACCATTTCCCAAACTTCTGATCCATGCAAGCCTGGCAACCTGGATCCCATGGTCCAAATCTCTCTAGCAATCAACGGTCCTGATCAAATCCAGATTTTCCACCTTTCAGTGTTATGGTGGAGTCTTCACCCCTTAACTCTCAATTTCGAATCCTCGAAATATGTATGCATCAGATCAATGATCCACCGCCTGTCTTGATCCAATGGCTCAGGTTGGACGTTGGGATTTTGTGACATGTGAGTCCTCAAAAATATGCTCATTGAATTCTAGAACTTCAACTCCCCAAGATCCGATTACAACAGATCTACGGTCCAGGCCATCCGCTAACCAACGACCTTGATTGAATCGGTGATTTACCTGGTGCGACTTTGGAAAGTCTACGCTTCTATTTTCCCAATAGATGAAACCTCGAAGCTCTAGATCAATGGCTCTCGTTGATTCCAATCTAATGGATACTACTCCTCCTGAGCGTGTGAGTGATGAGAGGTTATCCACCTTATCTTTCCCGCTGATCAACTAGATCCAACGGTTCACGGAATTTTATCATTCCTCCCTCCAATAATTCCACCATCCATTCAGACTCTCGATACCCGAAATGTTGAAATTTCA
The DNA here is from genome assembly GCA_010110895.2 of Picea sitchensis. NCBI lineage: Eukaryota > Viridiplantae > Streptophyta > Pinopsida > Pinales > Pinaceae > Picea > Picea sitchensis. Next base: position 288,071 of record SNQJ01S0003355.1, read on the forward strand.
TATCAGATCAATGGTCACCAATGGCTCTCCAACCAATGGTTGTGATTATGTCATGATTTCACATTTCATGACTTCGAAACTTTTGTAATGAAGAACCTCGAATCCTTCGATCCCCGAAATTGTGAAATTTCGGAGTTCTTAATCTGAGGGTCCCGATTCTTCCACGATCTAACAGCTCATATCTTGTCAGGTTTTCGCATATCGGGATTTCATGATTTCGCATGTCACAAAGTCGAAGACATTTCACCTCCATTCTCCTGATCCCTGAAATTGGGAAATTCTCTCTGAACGATCAATAGTCCAAATCATTCATTGATTAACGACTATGATCTTTTCGCAAATTTCTCATCGCTTCCTCCAAGCCCTTTGGTTTTGTGAAATTTCGGTATCTCCTCACAACTAACCAGTGCACTAAGTCTCTGAGATCGAACCACTCAAAAAAATTTGGTTCTTTCTGAATGGATCTTGACTCTCGATCCTATCCAATCTTCAAAATTATTTTTGGAAGGATTTCTCCCGCTCAATCCTCCATACTTGTTCTTTCTTCGAACTTCAGTTTTCTGTGCTTCCTTTTGAATGCTTCAACTCTTCAAAACTTAGAAATTTTTAATAATGAAGTAATTATAACTTTCTAAGGATCCTACCAATCCTTACCAGATTTCCCAAATCATGAAGGAATTCTTCATTTGGATCTTAATTCTTACCTAACCAGCCATCTCAATTGCAAGAGACTCTACCTACTTTAGTAGGTAGCCATCGTCACACTATAATAGAACAACTCATTTCATGTCCCTTGTCTAGCTCGTACAACTTCATAGAACAATTTATTCCACCTCTATTATTCACACTCATATCTTATTAGTAATATTGATCAATGCATCCCTACTCCTATAAGAGTAGTCGTCATTTTGACAAAGGAACAATATAATTCCTTTGCTAGAATTCAAAAAGAAATCCCAAAATCATAGGTTAAACCAACAACCCTTATCCTCCAGGAGTAAATGAAGATAACAACATCTCCTTACGTGAATCGTACATGAGCCCAAGCAGGCCAAGTGTTGTAACCATGCTCTGATACCAATTTGTCACAAACCCACTACGACATAATAAAGTTTTTGCCTCTTCTCGAGGGACAGAATCCCCGAAATTCCTATGGGGTCCTAGCGTAGGCTAGCTCCTCCCTTATCTACCTCCATGCGATTGTTGGTTGTGACCACAGACCAAGCCAAGAGGTTCCTTTTCACATTTCACGAATTAGCGATGCAAGAGGGGAAAATCTTTTGACTCTTCAAACCCTGAAACCCAATATTTGCTAAGGTACTCGGCTCCACCTTTGTCTCAGTGTCATGTGACCAGCCCCCATGACCAATGGTTAATGCCAAGGGGTGCTACCAACTTTCAGCAATCAGAACTCCTCCATGCTAGTTCTCCGCTCCTTGCTTTTTGAAAACCCGAACCCTGAGTCGCGATTAGGGATTTCATTTCTTGTTAACCCTTAGTCATTTGCGCTCAATGTGACCTCCATCTAGGATGCAAGTCTCAACACCTATCTCTTTCGAGTTTCACAACTTCACAATTCCCGTTGCAAGTGTTCCTTACCTTTTCAAATGCCGAACCCGGAAATACTGAAATGTCGAACCCCGAAAGGGCTTGCGAGTGACAAGCTCCCTGCTTGGGTCTTGTCCACGTGACCCTGTTCCATGACCATGCGCTTAATCGGAAAAACACTTACCGAATTTTTGCGATTCAGGGAATCACGATGCAATGTCTCTTCCTTTCCCTTTCAAATCCATGAAACTCGAAATCTCCAAAGTTCCCCTCCAACAGGAGATCAATGGCTGTAAGCCTCCCCTGATCCGACGATTTGGATCCCTAAACCGCTCGAGTCCCGAAATGTCAATGGATTCCAGATCTCTTTCACGCGTCCTCCACAAATGGATGATCCAGGTAACTCCCATGGGTCTTGGGATCAACGGTCCCGATTCCTTTGCTACTTGCGAAGGATGAAAGGGATCGAGGCATTAACGCCTATGTTCCTTCCTCCAATCTAACGGTCATGACCGACCTCATATCCTCTGAAAGGATCTCGTCCATTCATCTAGCAAACGAAAGGGTACTCTCTTTCGGTATTTAAAACTCGCTATCCTTCCTGAGCTTCGTCAACTATGAACGACTTGAGATCTTTTCACTCTTTTTTTTTCTCCTGGACTTGAACCTTAGAAGAATCTTCAACACAACTATTGTGCTCCTTCATCAAGGGATTTTGGGGTTCTATTTAGTCGCAGAGAGCCTATGCATATCTGCACTACCTCTCATGAACTTAACAAAATCCGTCCTCTAAGGGACTCAGGACAACTAGGCGAGTAAACCATCATACATGCAACTATGCCTAAGATTGATGAGCTCACAGTTCATGGCTCTAGCTTAAGACACTACATAATTCCAGAATTTATGGAGAAAATCTATGTCCGAACCCTATAATTCTTTTCTTTCCTAGTTATACAACCCAACAGAAATAGAAGGGATACAGTATATCCATTAAGCATTCATTCACATTCTTGAAATCAAGAACAACATAACCAATTCATACACAATTACAACTAAATTACACAGGGTCAAAATCACTTATCTATTACAAGTTTCCGCCAACCAATTGACTGTGGGTGTTCATCCTTCCACCCAACCATAGGCTCAGAGGCATCCAATATTAGCACTCTGGCCACCCCCGTGCCAAGCCATGATATCACTAGGGAACTCTCACACATCTCGAGAGTTCTCTCTCTGTTTCAATTTCTGTTCGAGTATTGTTTTCTGCAACTCGGATATTTCTCAGTCGTTTGTGGCCTCAACGAGGTTTCTCATATGCTCTTCAGCATCAAGCTCGTGGCCTTATATTCATGATTCATTGGAGAGCTTTGCGCCTCTCCCTTGTGAGCTCCCATTCTCGTCTCATGTCTATCGTATCCCATGTGTGCGTCCCTCTTACCTGGGAAGGTTTTTCCGACCTATCCTGGTTCCTTCTATCAGAAGGAAGCTCAGGTATGCAAGTCCCTGCCATACTTCAGGCTGACACCCCATGTTTCCATTCATGGGGGTGGTTGGTGATTCAACGACTGTCCTTTCTTCATTGACTGATTTTCTTTTCTTGGGATTCAAAGGAGGTTAGTCATCCTTATCAAGGAATATTTGGGTTTATTTGGTATATGAACCCTCTCTTATAGTTTTCACATTCTTCCTCTAGTGATATCATGCCCAATACTTTCAAGGCTTCACTCCCACAGTAAGTTATTGACAGCTCAAATAATAATACATTTATATTTTCCTCATGCATTAGCATGGTAATTCTTATTTTATGATTAATTACAAATTGGGGGAAACAGGGTGTTACATTGGGGTGCCTTCCTAGAACATTACGAGAATCAAGCAAAAAAGATGACTCTCGGTGGAGAGAACTCATGCCCCAGACTTAATCATTTGTACAGAAACCAACTATGGCACGTAAGCATACACATGCATCCATTATTTCCAGTCTAAAACACCAAGCAATCATTCCACATAGAAATCATTATGGGCGTATAAACATGAGCATGTATTCATGACAATTCAATTCAAAATACAAGGCATAAAACACTTATCAGAAACACCATACGTGTTGGATCTGTTGAGAGGTGTTGGATCTATTGAGAGGGGTGCTTGTTTCCACTCAACCATAGGCTCAGTGACTCCAAATGGATTTATCACTAGCCACCCATGAGCTAGACCCTGATGCTTTGAGATTTAGTCTCCTACTTCCAGCTCAACGGAAGTCAAGGATGAAGGTTACTCTCCTTCTCCTATGTTTAGAACTCCCTGTGTTTCTAGAGTTTCTCCATTTCTCTTTCGCAATCCCTGTCGTGCATTCTCCCTTTTTCCTCTTTCCCTCTACCACACTTCCTCTCTTTCCTTTTTCTCTGGAAGATTGTGTGTGGCACAAATTTCCCCATCTGTGGTCAGGTCTCATGGTTTTTACAGATGGGTGGTTTACCCCCATCCCCTCATTAACTCTAAGGAGTTTCCCCACCTACCAATCTGACAGGAAATCCATTCCAGGGTCAGAGAGTTGCTTTGGTCTTTCAGCAAGTAAAAACCAGTACAGTACTGGCTTAGTGGAAGTTAACACAACCATTCCAGGTCCCTTCCACCACCTCTCATTAGCCATCATGGTCTATTTTAGCACATCCCCCTCCAAGCAGTCATGCAACACATATTCATAACATAATTTACATTCATCGACCTTTTATACAAAGGTCCGTCAAATCAAACATTCACATCTTTGAGTTTGCCATAGTTCTTGGC
>SNQJ01S0003355.1:294194-316324 GCA_010110895.2 Picea sitchensis
TTTCTTCACATTCTTGTGTCCACGTGAATTTAGCTCCCTTCTTCTGGAGGGCATTGATTGGACAACCAATATTGGAGAATCCTTTTATAAATCTCCTATAGTATCCTTCTAATCCCATAAAGGATCTGATATCTGAAACATCTTTTGAGGTAGGCCATTCCATGATAGACCTAATCTTATCAGGGTCTACTGCTACTCCTTCTTCAGATATGACATGGCCCAAGTAATGTATTTGCCTCTGTAAAAAGTCACACTTGCTAAATTTGGCATAGAGTTGATGTTCTCTTAGCACTTGAAGAACAAGACTAAGATGTTCCTTGTGTTCCTCTATATTCTTGGAGTAAATTAATATATCGTCAATAAAAACTAGTACAAATTTGTCTAGGAATTTGCTGAGCACATTGTTCATCAAGCACATAAAAGTGGCAGGGGCATTGGTTAATCCAAATGGTACTACCACAAACTCATAATGACCATATCTCGTCATGAAGGTAGTTTTGTGGATGTCTTCACCCTTGATTCAAACTTGATGGTATCCAGATCTCAAGTCAATCTTTGAGAAGATGGAAGCACCTCCCAATTGATCGAACATGTCATTGATCCTAGGTAAGGGGTACTTGTTCTTTATGGTTACCTTATTGAGTTGTCTATAATCTACGCACAGTCAGAGGGTACCATCTTTCTTTTTCAAAAATAGGACTGGTGCTCCCCATGGAGACACGATGAGCCGGATATAGCCTTTTTCCATCATTTCCTTTAGTTGTAATTTAAGATCAACTAGCTCGGGTGTGCTCGTCCTGTAGGGTGTCCTAGACACTGGCACCACTCCTGGTGCAAGTTCTATCGAGAAGTCAATGTCCCTTCTCGGAGGTAGACCCTGTACCTCTTCCAGAAATACATCTCTATATTCTCTTAGTGTGGGGTGGTCTTCGAGGCTTGGTTTGTCATCTTCAATTGATTCCAACACCTGTATCGCATATAGTGGGCATCCCTTTCTGCAATACTTTCTCATTTGAAGAGTTGATATTCGTCTCACCGAGACAGGTTTTTGGATCCCTTGAAGGGTTATCCTTCTTCCTTTTTCACTTACACATTCTAAGGTTTTATGGTAATAGTCCAGACTAGATTTATATGTGGCTAGCCAGTTCATACCAATCAACAAGTCATATGATCCTAGGGGTAGTATGTTAAGGGTTGCTTAGGTGGGGAATTCACCCATGGTGAATTGGCAAACTACTATGACCTCCACTACCTTTCTTTTGGTGCCAGTGGATAACTGTACCAACCATGACTTGGCATGTTTATGTGGATGCAATTTACACTTATCAATAGCCTTAGGAGCTATATAACTCAAATTTGAACCAGGGTCAATTAAAATAGACACTAGATGGTTGGTGATCATACCTTCCATCTCCACCACTGAAGCTTGGTGGTCAGCTTGTTGATTATCCAAGGCTGCATAAATTTGCGACACACTTCTGGCCACGTCATTCACGGTGGTAGCTTCTTGAATGTTGTAAATTCTCCGATTGTTCTATTGTCGGTGTGGGAAGTCCCTCAGTAGATTTTCTTATCCACAACCCCAACATTTCAAGGGTTCTCTCTTTGGGTTATCAATCTTTCCTGGGGTAGATCCAGAAGGTTTATTTCCTCTCTGGGAGGGGAAATTCTGTTGGTGTACACTTCGGGTTGGGAAGCTCATCCTTGAGTCCTTTTTATAGTTTTTAAATCTTGTGGATTAAAACCCCTTTTTCTGGAATCCCGAACTATTCTTCTACTTCCAGCCTCCATGAGGTTCTGTCCGATGCGTAAGTTGTTCATAACAATATCTTTCCTTTCGGATAGTGTCTTCTAGGGTCTTTGGCTCATCAAATTCAATCCTTTTCTGATAGTCCTTAGGTATTCCACTAATGAATCATTGCACCTTTTCCTTTTCTGCTTTTATATAGGGTATGTACCTTAGTAACTCAAGGAATCTGCTGACATATTTCTCTATGGTGAGTTGCCCTAGCTTAAGTTCATAGAATTCTTTAGTATTTTCATCTAACTACTTTTTCGACCGATACTTCTTCCTGAAGTATTTCTCAAACCGTTCCCAATATGGCTCCTCTTTGTGAATCCCTTTTACATTCTTAAGGTATTCCCACCAAATGGAAGCCTTTCCATTCAAGTTGAAAGTGGCTACTTGGGCCTTCAAGTTCTTTGAGAAGTCATGGACTCTGAAATACTTCTTTAGTCCAAGTAGCCAGGCCTCCACTTCCTCCCCCTTCTTTATTTCATCGTCGAAAGAGGGTGGTTTGGCCTTTTTGAATTCTTCAATATTATGACTTTTGGAATGCTTTTGCTTCTTCTGTTTTCTTCGAGAATAAGAACTAATTCTGCTACTAGAAGATCCCTCTGAGTCGCCAGTTTCCTTTCCAGAGGAATCGTCTGATGCTTGTCCCTTATCTCTGGGGTGGACCTTTCTCGAGGTGCTCTTCCTAGTGTGGCCACTTAAAAGACCATGTTTTTGTATCTCAGGTGGACTTCAACCTTTCCTTGTCTGTCGTCGGTCCGCGTGACTGGTGTCAAGTCCATGTTGAAATTGTCTTTATATGTTGGATAAACTCTGTAGTAAGACTGCATTAATTTCTGTTTTCTTCTCTTGCTCTTTTATCAACCTCTCATTTTCGACCTTGCAGCTCTGTAGTTCGACCATGAGGCTCCTCACGGTCTCAACTAGATCTAGAGGGGTCTCTACTACCCTCCTTTCATCAGACTCTTCGTCTCTATTGTGGGAGCCATCCCCCACTTCGTGGTGCATCACCATTCTATGTGTTTACAGTTTCCCATGGTTGATCGTCCACTTGCATGCAGGAAAAACACTTGTTGTTAGTCAATATTTATATTCATTCATAACCAGTGCATAATTCATATTTTTCAAATGCATACACACAATAGGAATTTTCATTCTTAACTTTAAATTTTGATAAAGGGGGTTAAGATAAAGGGTTACTCCTTTTAAGAGTACTTCAAATAGAGTTTCTGCACAACTCGTTCATGAGCCCAAGCAGGCCAAGTTTTGTAACCATGCTCTGATACCAATTTGTAACATACCCACTACGGAAAAAATAAAATTTTCTCTCTTCCTCAAGGGATAGAAACCCCAAATTCCTACAGGGGCCTAACACAGGCTAGCTCTTCCCTTATCCACCTCCATGTGATCGATGATTATGACCACAGGACAAGCCAAGAGGTGCCTTTCACATTTCGCAGCTCAGCGATGAAAGAGAGTCAAGTCCTTCGACTCTTCAAACCTCAAAACCTGAAATATTACCTTCAATGACATCGATAGCTGCGAACCTCCCCCTGATCCGATGGTCCTAGCCGTATCAGGAATTTGGTAATCAAGAGTTCGAGATGCAAGAGAGTCAAGTCTTCTGACTCTTCAAACCTCGAAACTCGATACACAAGTTCTGGTACGAGATCCAATGACCCTCGATGATTTGGATCCAGTGGTCTAGATATTTTCAGAGTTTCATGAACTAGGAGTTCATGATGCAACGAATCCAAACTCTTGTCACTCCAATCCCCGAATTTTGATGTGGGAATTCGTGTAGGAGATCAACAACCCTCATTGATATGGATCTAATGGTCATTATCCCCCATGATATTAAGGGCGTTGAAAGACACTCAGTCTTAATCCATTTGTTGTTCTATGAGATCCAATGGTTCACGAGATTTTGGAGCTTCCCCCGAACTCTGACTGCTCACCATGCGTCTCCTCTAATGGATGGTTTAGATCCTTTTGGGACTCCTCCCTTCTACCACTTGACCCTATCCTGTGACCTAGGGCTCATCCATAGAGCACGTCAGGGTTTCATGTTCCGAGATTTCATGACCTGGGAAGACGAGGGGTCTTTCCCTTTGCTTTCCTGGGTGCCAAAATGCCAAAACGTCGAAACCTATTCATGCTAAATTGATTGGGGTTTTGTATATCAGGATTTCATAATTTGCAAGGATGAGGGGTCTTTCCCTTTGCTTTCCCGGGTGTTGAAACACCGAAACCTATTCACGCTAAACCAATGGTCTAAATCACTCATGGATCAACGTCCACAATCACATTGTGATCTCACGAATCATGAGTTCATGCAGTTCTACCCTTAACCACTTCAAGTCGCGAGTCATCGAAATGCTACCTGACTACCACATGTCATGTGTCGATGGACGGTTTCGAATACTTCTGGACTTTCAGGACGTTGTCACGTCCACTCTCCTTCCTATGCAAAGGTTAAGATCGAAGTTCAATAAATCCCTAACGGATTCTTGGATCTGCGGTCCTGGACAAGGGATGGCCCACTTTAAGTCACCAATTCCAGACCCCCCCTCCCCTATTAAAGGTAGATAGGGAAAGGGGGTCCGGAATCCAACCTTGACCGTAGATCTGGGCTCCCTAATCTAGACCGTCAAAACCTGCGTGCTCAATTCCAGAGACCCCCCCCCACTTTAAAGGTAGAATGGCAAGGGGGCTCCGAAATGGAACCCTGGCCATAGATCTGGTCGCACAAATTTTGGCCACCAACATTTTTTTGCCGCTTAATGAAACGCGCATTTTGTGACCCAACTTAGGGTAAGTGGGTTTCTCTTGACATATCCATCGGTCTTGACAGATCTGGGGTATCTTCGAAAGGATCCCAACCATTCGTCTACCAAACGATGGGGTACTCTCTTTCGATAATTTAACTCGCTATCCCTTCTGAGATTGAATCATGATATTCAACCTCCCGGATCTTCAAACTCCCACAACTCCGAGACCTTAGAGAGATACTCTTTCTTTCATAAGGTTTCCAGACTTGGATCACATGAACCTTTGGATGATTCCTAGTCGAGTCTATGGGTAAAGGTTCAGTGCGGTTCCAAGGTTTATGGGGTAATTCCCGGGGAAGAGTACTCTCGAGATTCCTTCCTAGAACATTACGTGAATCAAGAAAAAAAGACAACTCTCGGTGGAGAGAACTCATGCCCAAGACTTAATAATTTGTACAGAAACCAACTATGGCATGTAAGCATACGCATGCATCCATTATTTCCAGTCTAAAACACCAGGAAATCATTCCACACAGAAATCATTATGGGCGTATAAACATGAGCATGTATTCATGACAATTCAATTCAAAATACAAGGCATAAAACACTTATCATAAACACTAGACGTGTTGCGACCGCTGAGAGGGGTGCTCATTTCCACCCAACCGTACAAATAGATTTACCACTAGCCACCCCCAAGCTAAACCCCGATGCTTTGAGATTTAGTCTCCTACTTCCAGCTCAATAGAAGTCAAGGACGAAGGTTACTCTCCTTCTTCTATGTTTATAACTCCCTGGATTTCCATAGTTTGTCCAGTTCTCTTCCGCGATCCCTGTCGTGCATTCTCCCTTTTTCCTCTTGCCCTCTACCACACTTCCTCTCTTGCCTTTTTCTATGCAATATTGCGTGTGGTACGAATTTCCCTATTCGTGGTCAGGTCTGAGGATTCTTATGGATGGGTGGTTCACCCCCATCCCCTCATTAACTCTGAGGAGCCTCCCCACCTACCAATCTGACGGGAAATCCATTCCAAGGTCAGAGAGTTGCTTTGGTATTTGAGCAAGTAAAAACCAGTACAGTACTGGCTTGGTGGAAGTTAACGCAACCATTCTAGGTCCCTTCCACCACCTCTCGTTAGCCATCGTGGTCTCTTTTAGCACATCCCCCTCCCAGCAGTCATGCAACACATATTCATAACATAATTTACATTCATCGACCTTTTATACAAAGGTCCATCAAATCAAACATTCACATCTTTGAGTTTGCCATAATTCTTGGCCAATATAGTTATTTTTACAGACTCGGGGAAACAGGGTGTTACAATGATTCTAAGCGGCGCATAATAAGGCGGAGTCCTTATTCCTTAGAATCCCTTAGTCTCTCACAAGGTCGACCGAGTGGAGTGTTGACTCCAAGGATCAAGCAAACTTCCAAAAACCATTGAAAGGCAAGTGGCACCCTTGGAGTATGGAGGTGTGTCTTGAAGGGCACGTTGCATAATTAAAAACTTGAATCAATAATTCTAGGTGGCCTAGAAAACAGTGAAATGATTAGACCTTGGTGCAATAAAATAATTAATTAAACAGTGAATTTATTAATTATAAATTCAAATAAAAATCTAATCATAATTCTAAGACTAAGCCTAAGTCTAAGTTTAGTTAGGGGGCTAAATAAAAATATTGAATAAATTCAAAGAATTGAGATAAAACAATTTAAGGGAAAAGTGAGAAAAATCTAAAGATTTGATAAAATGCACATGCGTGCATGAAAATAATAAAATGGATTTTTAAACTAGAAACAAATAAAATATGAGAGAATAGGTGTACACATAGAATGGTATCTAGAGTCAAGCTACCACTAGTCTAACTAGAAGAAGACTCCTAATTCAACTCTAACTAAGATATAGTTAGGAGACACTCATTAAATGAGAATTTGGGGAACAAAGGGACAGCTAAGAGAGAAAATAGGAACACATTGGGGAATGTGAGGGAAAATGGTTTTTTTTTTAATAAAATAAAAATAGTATTTACTTGTGCAACTTGGGAAGAGTGTGACAAGTGTGTGGGTGAATATTACTAATTAAATTAATTAAAAAGATAATTAATTGTGCATGAGGACATGTTTCATTTTGGATATTTCTATAAAACAAATGGTGAAGAAGGAAAATGGATCACACTTATGCTTGGCAAGGTTATGCTGCCAAAATGGTTTTGACTGTGTTTTACTTGTGAGAGTTGGGATACCAAGCTTGTAAAAAGAGTCGAAGCTCTACCTTGAGAGGCAAGCATTGGAGCTATTATTTGTTGGTTTCTTGCATGTGGCCCCTTTGTGTCTCGGGGGGATAAGGGGGAAGAATATTACCCCTCGAATTGGATGAGAGGTACCGGTGAAGTCTCTGTGATTAGCAAGAGAGAGAAAAGAAGGAGCACAAGTATTTGGTGAATATTCTCAAGTCTCCATCTCCATCAGTTCGGTGTTTGTATTTCTCAAATTTGTAATTTTAATGAGAGTAATTTGTATTTAGAATATAGATGGTGCACTGCCATTTTAATTTACAACTCAGAATTCATAAATTTTGTTTTTCGTTGCCAAATTAATTTCCAATTACAGAATTTAAAAAAAAAATTGTTCGCTGCCAAATTAATTTCCAATTCTAGAATTTAGAATTTATGTTGTTCGATGCCAAATTAATTTCCAATTCCATAATTTTTAAATTTTGTGATTTGTCTACCAAATTATTTCGCAACTCAAAAGTTTCGAAGATTCTTAGAATTTATTTATTTTCTACCCAATTAATTCATATACAATAACATTGAATTTGTTGGTTCATTGTCAAAGGTTATGCATGTCGATATATTTTTTAAATTGTTAGGGTCACTATCAGATTTAAATTTGCAACCATGAATGAAATTTCCAAAATCGTTGTACAATTAATGTCAATACCGAATGTGGATTCATTATGTTTACTGTAGTTGTAACTCGTAAATGTGAAAATAAATATTACTATCACTGTGGCTTTAGTTACATTGATGAATGGAGTTTCGTTGAACGTTGTGTATTTAGTTAACACCTTGGGAACTAGAACTTAGTATAGTCATTGCCGAGTTTTATACAGAACTGGAACATAATTCAGAGCTATGATGGTTGTGTTGACAAAATCTATAAAAAGAAATGTATATATTTAAAATTCTTGTTCATTGTCATTTTTAATTATGACCAGAATTTAGAAATTATTTTGTAGCTGCCCATTTAATTGTCAAATCGTAAAATTGGATTGGGATTGGATCACTTCCAAATCCTTGGTATTTCTTAGTAATTAAAATTAAAGGGTGACTGCCTTTTAAACTTGCAAACCTATGCCTTTAGAAATTGCATGGCTACGGTCAATGGATAGGAAAAGCTGGATATAGACTTAGTTTTTCATAGTTGACTTTTTACAAGAAAAGTTTGAGTGAACCACTATGTCAAGTTGTATTAGGATTCTCTATGTTAAGGCTTAGAGCACATCCAAATGGGGATTATGGTTATAGTAAAACTTTTAGCGATGAAGAGTGATGATCTTATGAGAGAATAATGTTTCAAGAGTTTAAGTATCTATTTAACTGGGCATATATTTTATTATAAATAAGGAGATAATATTTATGATACTCCTTAAGAACTTTAAAGTATAACCTAAGGATACATTATAGAATGAGATTTAAATGGGAAGTAAGTTGTATTGACAACTTAGGATTTTGGTACCTAGAAATTTATTGATGAATTTAACAAGTATTACGATAATGATGCATTGATCTAGGACAACTTACATCGAAGATAAAATAAGAGTTTAATTGCAAAAAGTTCAATATAGAGATTATGTAATCATGTTATGTATGTATAATACGATTGTTTTATATTTTCGGAATCACGACTCTTTTTACCAATTAAGAATTGTTGTTGAATGTTTGTTTAGATTTATGAATTAAATGAAATTTGTGAGTCTAACTTGAAACAAAATTGATCATTTTTCGTTAAGATTAGCATGTGCATCGTATGAAAAGTTGGTACCTGTTGGCATTAGAACATAATGTGTGGATTCATCACATGTGTGTTAAATATAATTTCTTGATATGATTCACAAGAAATGTTATCAGATTTTATATGCTCAGTTCACATGAATGATTCTTAAATGATTGTTAATTCATAGTAGAATATACTCTTGTTTAAAAGAATTTATGATGGGTATTTTTTTTGATTTAGTCACGAAATTTGGAGTATGATTTTGGTTTAGGGAGCTAGACATCTCCTCGTTCTTCATAACAATCGCCAGTCCTGAGACCTTAAATGGTCAAAATCAATCGAATGAATCCTAGACTTGAGCATTGATTATGTGTCTTGGAGGTCCTAACCTTGCAGGATAGGTTGGGAGGGTAGATATATGTTGTGATCTTGATGTGATATGGTTAATCTTGAATAATATTGATATTTGTTGTGATCTTGATGTAATATGGTTAATCTTGAACAATATAGATATATGTTGTGATCTTGATGTAATATGGTTAATATTGAATAACAATGATGTTGTATTCAGATTCTTGTTCCGTAGTGGTGTGATGAGACTTGAAAGTGTAATTTTTTATGTATGATATTGTCACATATCACTTGTCCTAACAGTTGTTTCAAAAAAAAAATGCCACTAATGTACTCACTTATTTGATGTCATAACGGAGGGGTCGTTACATATGTTCACGACTAAAGATTAGAAACAAAACATGGAATAAAAAGAGTAAATATAGGAAAATTTAAAGAATGATAAAATCTATTCACCATATTAAATGCATGACAATGATAATTCATGGGAAATTGTTCCAAGCAAGATCTCTCCAACCATGCTTCAATTATATTGTAAAATATTGCATTTCTATCATAGAATTGATGGAAGGAGTTCAATGGAAATTAGCATACCAAATGAGAATCGTGCATAGAATACATGTGAGGTGTTCTCGATAAAAGCATCTTCGAGCTAATGAATTTGTTTATCCTTGAAGACAAACCAAAAGAATAAGGGATTTACATAACCATCGGCATATACCAAAGTGCCTCATAATCCTGGCAAATCTCCCTAGACTCACACTTCAAGAACCATTAAATTGAGAAAAAATAGTGGAAACAAATGATCTACATAGACTAGCATCCACCATGGTATCAGAGGTAATTTCAAGACAAAGGCGGGAACTTCTATTATCAACAATATTAATTAGAGCGATACTTGAACACAAAGATTCTCTATTGATCAAAAATGAAGAAGAGAAAGAAGAAGACATCCTTTGATACACATTTTCTACAAAATTCTCTTCATCCCATGAACAAGTCTGATAAGGCTCGGTTATGATTAGTTCATGGGAAGAGGCCTTATCCTCTTTTTGAAGGGTTCAACTTCTCCCGAAAAAAACAAGCAGTACTCCTTGGTATATGGTCCCAATTAGACTATACACCGTTTGGATTAGGAGTCCCATCCAAAATTTGGCTCGGCTGCCATTTATTGTTGTCTTTTGGTTTTCGTACCGGTTATGGCCTAGTGTACCGATGAAGTGGGTGGATGTAATGAAAATATGTAGATGAAGACCATGTATGTAGAGAAAACTAATATATTACTAATATATGCTAACCTATCGTACCTAGGATCACACTAGAGTAATCGATGAGTTTTAATGCAACCAAGACCTTACACAACTTTTATAAAGTTAGTTGTAACAAAGGAGGAAGATTGGAGACAAATGCATACATATGTATATAACCAAATTAGTCTAGATCACAACAACGTATACTGTAATAACCCACAAATCTCAAGGCATTGAAATATCCAAAGAAATATCAATAACTGCAGAATGACAAAGATTGTATAAGAATTAGTCTACAACAAACACAACATTTTTATAGTCCATAGAAACAACAATTATCTTCACTTGAAGTAGTTCAAAGCTTTGATCCATTTCTACATAGATTTCCTTCTATAACATGATGGCCCTGAGGGATTCTCAATATTCATTAATAGTGTATAAGTTCTCAAAAATGTTCTTGGGTCTATACAATGCATGAAAATCCAAAAGTATATTCTAATGAGTTTCTACTCTATTTTATACAAAAACTTAGTGCCCTTTCGCCTTATTCTTGAAGAGGTTGTCACAAAACTGTTCATATTCTCTATTCTAATGACAAGTGGAAGAAAGGACGAAATTTGAAGTGGTTAGAAAAAATATGAGAGAAAAACAATCGTTTGTCCTTTCCATATGAAATTTTGCTCCGCAGATAAGCTATCCAAACTTCCAACTAGTTATATAGTGACTTGATTCTCCTGTATGATAGTCGTTCCAGTGTTGCTTCATTCATCGTGATGATGTCATCAAGGGAACTCATATCCTTATCTAGTCTTTTCATGAAAGTCAGTATCATAGTGTGAAGCTTCACCGGTTGTAGTAGATGTTGGTCAATGAGATCGGTGGAGCCAAAGGTTGTTTCTTAGACTATTTTTCTCCTTCGACTTGTGTTGTCTTGGACTGCATTCACCAATTCTTCTGTGACCAAATTATTCCCAGTTGCATCTAATATTAGGAGATGGCCATTCCTTATCAGTTCTTGGGCAGCTTTGTGAGTCCTTGAACATATTTCCATCGCCTTGGTTACTTCTTTATCTTCTCTTTTCCCTACCTACTGGCAATGATCTAATGCGTACAAGTCTATCTTTCTAGCTGATTTTGAGGGTCTATACGGCTCAGGAGACACATCAGGATTATCTTATATCCAAGTATCAATGTCAGTTATACCTTCACAAATAGTTTTATATTGTGTCTACTCCATTTGTATCCATTTGTTTTGGTCAATAACTATTGCAGCCACATTTTGTAAGTGGTTTAGATTGACATACATGTCAATGATGGCACCTTCCAAACCATTCCTCACTTTTTCATCATTGTCCTTAAAGTCTAGGAGACTTCTTTCATCGATCTTTACTTGTTGAAGCCTCTCTTCTAGCTCCCTAATCCTCACCTCTTTCTCTTCATTCTGCTACCATAGCCTCTGTATATTGTCTATGGTTGGATCCATAAATGAAAATCCTTCCCTAGATGTTGTCATGGACTTCAGTAACCACTGACAAAGGGGATCCTTCTGTTGTTGGAACCTTTTTCACTCTTTCTTGCACAATTCTATTGGTTTTACTATTGTATGTGAAACTTCTTAGATCCAATACTTCAGTTGATCAAAAAGGTTCCAAGGGCCCGAGGCCTAAACCACTGCTCATTTTTTCTTCTCATATACCTACGGTGGACATTCTAGGGATATCCAATTTCATCCAGTCTATGTCACCCTCTCTATCCTCTGTATTCTTCTTCAGTCTTTCTTCTTCAGTAGCTTTATCCTCTGCTTATTTTTTCACTTTCTCTACTAATTCCACTGCTACTCTTGTCGCTTCTACTAGCTCCTTTTCTTTTTCTACAGTAGTTTTTGCTTCAGCTTCAAATTTAAATTTTTCTTCATTTTCTACCCTGGCCTTTTCTTTCTTGGCTTCTACTTTTTATTTCTTTTTAGTGTCATTCCTCCTTTTCAACACCTTCTCTTTGTCTCTTCTCTTGTTATTTGTTGGTCATCCTTCCTCCTCTTCTGTAGAACCTAAATGAGTTGAGACAAAGATGGGAGAATATCTCTTAGCTTCATCTCATTCTGCCTCTTTCCTGGCCACCTCTCATGCATATTCTTCATCCGCGATCCTTCCTTTTGGCTCTCTCGGCCTGTTGAAAATTAATTCATCATAAGTTATGGAATTTTGATGCACCTTTTCTTCTTCCTAGAACTCAGTGGTGTATTCATACGGGAGTCTCATGCTATTGAAGTTCTCTTTGAAGATATTCTTAGGGTCGTGCCTCCTGAATATTTCCTCTCCAAAGTGGTAGGAAAGTAAGATATCCACTTCTTCTTGAGCTTGCTTGGTTTTCTCAAAGAAATAGTTGTCAATTTATAGAGGTAGTAGAGGCCAAATCGCTTTCTTTGATTTGTATATCATTCCTCTGACCCCATGTATGATAGTTTGATATTCCACCTCCTGAAGCACAAGTTTGTCAGGAACGAACCGATAGAGTAAGTGGGGTGATTTCATCGCACCATATATTCTTATATAGGTACTGTGCTCCATCAAATACCAGTCCCTGATATTTCTTATGACTTCTATGGTTTTGTCTGTCATACAATGTGGGGAGGTGCAAAAGATAAATTCATACAATGGGGCAATGAAGTGCTCATAGATTCTTTGATATTTTGTTCGGTATTTGTGCTCCCAAATCACTTTGCAATAGATGTGGATAACGATGTCGGCGAGAAACCAAATCCACCCCATGTTTGGGTACCTGTGGGAAGTACACATTATGTCTAGGAGATATGAAGACATATGGAAACTGAGAAAGTTTCTTGGTTGTGATTGTGTAACTACAGAGATGGAAGATTTGATATTTTTAGATAATATGTCTGCCCAGCTGAATGAGACCCCCACATATGCACATAAATAAGTTAGGGGCATGTATGATAGGGGTAAATGAGTTGAATCTCGTTCCTTGTATAACCTACAAAGCATGGCCACCATATATTGGTATGATCTCCTTAAATTGGTTGTGGGGTACGAACTCTTGGGCCGATACTTGAATTGATTATCTACTTTGTACCATGGGGGAATAAATCATTCGGTGTAAGTTCCAACTCATTGAGGAGTTGACTATCCAATATTTTGTTCCCAGCTTCAATATGATAACATTTATCTAAAT
The DNA here is from genome assembly GCA_010110895.2 of Picea sitchensis. Taxonomy (NCBI): domain Eukaryota; kingdom Viridiplantae; phylum Streptophyta; class Pinopsida; order Pinales; family Pinaceae; genus Picea; species Picea sitchensis. Next base: position 307,551 of record SNQJ01S0003355.1, read on the forward strand.
CATCGAGCCTAAATGAAGCTATAGTTTATTTTCTTGCATTACAGACATATCAACTATTTATGTCTATATTCTTCAAAATCCAAGAAATGGTGTGTGCACAAGGGAATACCACTGGATGTGTTGCCACCCTAAAAATTCCTGACTTTCTAATGTTCCTGAACACCTATATCTCATCTGGCTCCTCTACCTCCACAGAGAAGTTTGAATTCTTGAAAATATAATATAATTCTTCCCATTTTAAGGTTTGTCCATCCTTCTCTAGAGGTCTCGATGTATCATCATATATTGTCCCAAAAATTTCTGCCTCTACTGTTTTTCGGGAGTTTTTAGATGGCTCAACCCCTATTGCTTTTGTCGTTGTCTTATTCCATGGTGACATGTCTAAACCTGCAGAAAGGATAAATTTACAGCATGTTTTTGAAATACATCTAAATAATCAGACAATTATAAGAATTACTGAAATTACTGAAGCATAGCAAGCTTCTTTCTGTAGATGTCAAGTTGAAAGGAAACTTATCTGATACAAATCGGAGGGGTTAGAAATAAATGTTTCGAAAACAATCTCTAGAATGGTGATCAGAAGAGTTAAAGACAACTCCTTCGGTCGCCTCGGAGGATTTGGTAACAACTCCTTCGATGAGATCAAAAGAGTTGTTTCCAACTCTTCTGATATGTCATTGGAAGGAAATATCACAAATACCAAAGAGGTCGGATAGCTTAAGAGTAACTCCTTCAATATGGTCAGAAGAGTTAAAAGTAACTCCTCTTATTTGCTCGGAGGATTTGTTTTCAATCACTTTGAGCTATGTGGAGGAGATAACTTTAACTTTTCCGAATGCATCAGAGAAGTTCCTTTGGAACCCAGTTAGGGAATTTTTTTGCAAGAATGGGAAATCAATCCAAGGAAAAACCATGACCAGTTTCAAGGAGAGCGAGGAAACCCTAGGACTTTCTAGATAAAGGTATTTGTTCTTCTGGCAAGCTTGGGGGGGGTTGAAAGGGTTAATTGTAAGGATGAAGATAAGGTCCATCATGGTGAAGGGGAAAGGGTCGACTGCTTGTGCATCCCATGGTAAGGAATAGGTTCTAAATGAAACATAAGGTTGGAGAAAGGGGGGGTGGTCGAGAGTGAAATGACGAAGAGAGAAAGAAGAGAATCATCGATATAGAGAAAGGGAGTAAGGAAAAATAATAAACAAAGACCGAACCCTACCCTGAAAAAAGGAAGAGAGGTGAGGTAATATTACCTAGATTACGCCGCCATGTGGTGGATATGGATAGGTGAGAGCCTTGAATGGATTTAAACTTAGTGCATTTATCCTCAGGTTTCATAGTTCACTTTCACATGGTAGGATAACACTAAACCTAACCATGTTCCATTTATATATCCACACGGCCATTTATGGAATTAAATGCAATTGTTGGGGTCGGTTTGATCGAAGGAGTTAAGAGAAAGTTCTTCGATCAGTTTGGAAGTCGATATAGTAACTTTTGTGATGTGTTCAGAATAGTTGAAAGTAACTCTTTCGAACATATCAAAGGAGTTAGAATTAACTACTTCGATATGATCAGAGGAGTTTCTCCCAACTCTCATTATATCGTTGTGTATCATAGCAAAAGACAATAACTATTATGAACGGTTCAGAGGAGTTTGAAGTGACTCCTCTAAACTATTCAGAGGAGTTTGAAGTAATTCCTCTGAACTGTTCGAAGTAGTTTAATGTAACTCCTTCGAGCTATTCATAGGAGTTTGAAGTGAAACATGAGTTATCAAAAGAATCTCGAAATGGAGAGGGAGACTTATGAGGCTTTCTCTTAGGCTCAAAAAATAAGGGGATCCATTTTAATGGAGGTAAGCAAGATCAAATGAAAAATGGAGGGTTGTAGTGCCTGTCACACACCTCTCTATCTTCCAAATGCACATCACCACCATCAAGTACTTCAACAAGGTTTATCCCCATTGAGTCTATTTGAGTAGGACCATGAGTATCTCCCTACAAAGTTAAAAGATTAAAGAGATTAGAATACAAGTGGTAATAAGTGGAAGAAATAAGAGACTTAAAAGCTTCTCTAGAACCAGTAAAGTTTTCAAAAAGTGACTCACTGAGTGGCAGTTCCTCCTCCTTAAGCACATCGGTGATTGCTTGTGAATCAGTGGGCTTTGCATTAGGTGTGGTTTCACAATCAACACGTTCTTCCTCAAGATAGTTTTTCTCTTGTAAACAAGAAGTGGGTTGTTGTTCTTTATAATATAAAGAATAATTACATTATATTATAACATATTTAGTTAATGTATATAGGAAAATTCACATATTATAATTTTCTTTTCTCACGTGAATGACTCTGAGTGGAATGATGGTTGTTGGGAAATTTTGGAGAATTCACAAGGCTTACCTCTCATCCCTTGTAAAATCCCAACTACTACACAATATATCGGTCATGTAAATCAATTGAATACAATAATGTTGGTAAAAATGTGCAAACAAAGGGAAAATTTTAATTGGTTTTTTAAATGTTTATGTTTCACATGGATATGGTCGGGAGTGCAAGCTTGGGTGAATCGACGATGATGTCATCATTGGCGATTTTACCATGTGATACCAGACCCTCACCTACTTCCCTTTCCCGATGACGATACCCCAACCCACCTTACCTTTAATATTATTTTATTACTTGGAATATGTGCACCCCTTTTTTATATTATCTTATTAACTGCTTTAAAGCATGTGTAGTGTGCAGTGTTGAGCTAACGAGTAAAGGGTATTGCAATGTACTCATCAGTGAAATAAAGGTTAATCTAATCATCGACGATATGAGGAAGCTCGTCGTCGACGATGAGGTGGACTGAAATATAAGTGAGGATGAGCTATAATATTCTGACGACGAAAAGGGAGGGGATTTATATTATATTTTATTATTTTATTATTTTTAATTTTTTAATTTTAAATTTTTGTTTATTAATTTTGGTTTATTTCATTTTTAAATTACATTTGTTTTATTTAATATTTTATTGAGTTATTAATTTTATTCTTTATTTTATTTATTGTTTATTTTTTATATTTATTTAATTTTTTTTTATTTAATCCCTTTTGCAGTTTTTCATGGATATATGTTTTCTCGCAAATAATATAAACAACAAACATGGATTTCCCTAATGGTTAAAACCGTGTGTCTCATCCTCCGAGGTCACACGTTTGAATCTAGTGGGGGGTAGAATAATTTTTGTAAATATCATTTTTAATAGATTAGGGTTAAATTTCATTTTTAACTCTGTAAATAATTTTTTTTCTATTTTTTATTTTTCATTGTATTATATTTTCATTTTTTATTATTTTCTTCATTTAAAAAAAAAAGGAAAATTAGAAAAAACCATTCTACAAGTCATGGATCCCACACCGCCTAGGTTCTGATTCAAACTATCCATAAGGGTTGAACCTTTTTAACAACTAAGAGTTTAACTCTCTCATGCATGTGGGGTGTCTTTTCAAGATGAAGATCAATGGTCTAGATTCACCTGGAGGCCTTATCAATGGTTGTTGAGTGACAATTTTCAAACGGTCATAACTTTTGTTATAGGTGTTGGAATGAGGCCCGTGATACCTCATTGGAAAGGTATCAGACAGAGGAACATAGTGGTATAGGTATCTAGGCTAGGTAGGTTGTGGAAGATGACAAAAAATGTAGAAAATAGACACCCGTGAATTTTTGGGGGAAATTAGCCATACCAACTTCACGAAGCCATATCTAGAGCTACGAGCAACGAAATCAGGCCCATGAGAGATCAATGGAAAGATATAGGAGAGAAGAACAAGATAGAATAGAAATTGTTTGGATATTAAGAGACACAATCATCCGGAAATGTGAAACACAAAAATAACCTAAATTTGGATGGAGAAGTAGATATGCCCACTTCAAACAATCATATCTTGAGCTACGAGCAATGAAATAGAACCAACAATAGCTCAATGGAAATATAATATAGAGAATATGAAGCCACATTTATCACATTATATAGATCGAAGCCATAAATTCCCAGAAACATTAGAGAAACAAAAGATAATGCCAAAGGGCAGAGTCAATGATTTTTTTTCAATAAATATCATTTGTAAACTACCAGAGGACAAAAATAACCACCCAGGGGTCTCTTCATATTCCATTTGTAACTCCGACATCTAGATTTTCAAAATGTAAAAAATAAATTGGGGGAAAATGAAATGAATAGCCATGGGAAGTGAAAAGTCTCTCTATGGTCTTATAAAAGAGATCTGATAGCAGAAAAGATGGAATTTTTCCCTTTTTAACAAAATATGGTACTGTTGTCTTTGAGTAATAAAGAGAAGGAGGCATTTTGAAGTCGTGACAGTTAGCGAATGCTTGTGGGACTATTCTGCACTTATATTTGTGTTTTACGTTTTCTATGTATTGATCATATGAACTATTTATGTGCTTAGTATTTCGGATTCTTATGCTACTGTGATTTCTTATGAGTGCAGGGATGATGTTACAGATTTCCTTTTCAACTATTTGGGATAATTTATGTAGTATTATTGTTATAACATGGTCTTGGCTTCCATGAACTATTTCTATTGTCAAAGTATCATTTTAAGTTGTGCTCATCTTCCATTTTTCTCTCGGGATAGGTGAGAATTAGTTAGATTAGATTAGTTTCCTTTAGTTAGATTAGTCTTAGAATTATTTAGAACTCTTTGCGGGGAAACTCAATGTCTTTCCCCTTTTTATTTCTTCTAATTCTAAGCGGCAGCGAGGACCATAAACTTGTGGGAAATGCTACCCCAAACGAGAGCGGTTCTGATTGGGACCTACCATTGGGCATTCTCCCTTATCTGATTAAATGGGTCATTCTAGCCCGTCAACACCCCATATTCCAAAAAAAATCAAGTAGGAAATAATCTATTCTTGTCTAGTCAATTATAAAATCAAAATTCCAATTTCTTTTGCATTTCTTTTAGGGTAAATCTGATATTTTGTAGCTTTCATATAAATTTCCATCCATAGAAACACTAAACATCTTGTCTATTTTGCATGTGTTTGAATTTGAAAATCATCTAACTTTTAAACTTGTTGGTTTATATTTCTACAATTTTTAGAGTGAAACGACTTGGTTTTGTTGGTTGTTACATGCCCTAAAATTTTAGACTAAGAAAGTTGTATTAATTCTAAGTTTACTTGTTCTTTTAGACCTAGAAAACACTCATAAAAAATATGTTTAACTGGCCAAACCATACTATTTTTTATTACTTGTCTATTGTTGAATTTATTCATCTTGCAAGCAAGTTTTATAATGGCCCTTAGTAGATTTCAGATCTAGATTTTTTGGGAGTAATTTTCATTGGAAAATCATCTAACAAACCCTCTATAATAGCCCAAAAAGTGAATAACCTAAATATATAATTTACCGTGATAACCACCTTAATTCACAACTTACATATCATAATAAATTGGTGGTAATTTGGATAGCAACATAGGTGACCTTATACTTTCCTCGCCTTGCCTTTGGAACCCTAGGTCATACCAAGGAAGGCTCCCTTATGTTTGACTTTTCCTTCACTAAAAATAAGGAAGTAGTTGTCTAGGTGACAATGGAAATACTTTCGTGTTACACTCGTCTTTGTGCCTTTGTGTGGGATTTGCATTGGGGTGCAAGACTATGTCATAACACTTTGGTGTCATTGCTAGGGAAAAATGAGTCATTCTCCTTGGTTATACAAAGTATATTTTTCAAACCTTTTAATGAGTTGAAACCAAAACCTTGCCTAATTTTACTCATCTAGCAACTCCATAGGAAGAAAACCCAAGTGTTGGATACGCTGCAAGAAGTTCCAGCCAAATAATTTTTCGTATATATGCTAATCCTATAAAATTCCATAGAAGGAGAATTCAAACGAATTCACGTGCTTCAAAAGATAACCTTGAAATCCTAGAGGACATAAGAACTCTTATCATTGTTACTTCAAGGGTAATCATAATGGAAACTCAACCATGCATTACAAATTACCACAAGGCCTTGGATATGTCTAGGATGTGGCTATGAAACTCTTTTCAATAAACTTGGAAGAAAATGTCAGGTGATGGTATAATAGTTTGCATGTCAATAGTATTAGAAGTTGTAAATCCTTCCATGAGGCCTTCATGAAAATATGGGCAATAAGAAAGGATGGTAGATTGATTCTAACCCAATTCCATGAGATCAAAAAGTAGGATAATGAAACTAGGGAGTTTCATTAGAGGTTTAGCAACTTGATCAAACAAATACCTAATGATCTTAAGTTGAGAGATGGTTCCATCCTCCTAAAACACACCAATGCTTTTGATGGGAAATTTAGTTTTATGTTAAGAGATAAATTACCAAACAACTTAGAGGAAGCTCAAGGGTGGGATAGAAAAATTGAAGAGAATATGTTAACTTCTAAATTAGAGCCTTTTAGTGTGCCTCATCCTAGGTTAGAGACTAAGCCTAAGGTTATCAATAATGTCGATCTTTCCCAAGATCATGTAATGTCTCTAGCTCAAAAGTTTGATGAATTGGGAATATAAATCATGCAAACGCAAGCCACTCTCCTAAATAAAGTAATGTTTTTGGAAAGGGAAAAGGGTAAACACCAAAACTTTCCTCCTATACCTCAGTATAATAACAAATGTACACCAAGAGGAAATCAAGGGTGGAATAGAAATAGACATCCTTCTAAGAAAAGGGTGCCTAACCCCCCTTTCCCCTTCTAATATGATTAATTAAGAAGGAATCATGCGGTTCTTGTCTTGCAATGAGTGACATAGAGAATGAGAATTCCCTCAAAATAAAAATAATAAGGAAGATGAATATTTTAGTGGCCACAAGAATATGAACATTGTTGAATATTTAGATGCTAAATATATTGTGCCTCAAATGATTTACACAATCATTGATGAGAAAATGAAGAAAATCAAACATAAAATCTTTGATGTAGCTAGGTTGGTGAGGTTGGGAATTTTGAATTCCATGGAAGAAGAGTCTAAGAAAAAGTTATGGAAAGAGAAATACCTTTAATACACTAAAAGAAAAAAAGTACCTGATACTTCACAACCTGAGCCACTAAGAAAGAATTTTACTCAATACCCTTCACCTTTAAATATTGATCCAAATACTCCATCAACACCAAACAAGAATTATGATGTGCACTTAAATGTTGATGTTAAAAATGTATTGGCTAAGGTTATGGTTCTTATCCCTCTCTCCGAGTTAATCAAGATTCCTTCCTAGATGGAGAAAGTGAAAAAGTTATTGAATGTTGAAGAGAGACCTAAATGTCCTCCTGTAGTTTTGAAATCCATGAATTATGATACAAAGAATGGAGGGAATGAACCTTTATTCATCCCCTTGGTCATGAATAACCTATTCCATAATTGTATGTTATATTCTAGGGATTCCACTAATCTGATGTTATATTTTCTAAAGTGTGGGATGCAAGTTTTGGAGGTGGAATTAAAATGGACTTATCTTATGAAACCATCCCAATCTATGAAGGAACCTTCATCACCCTTTATATACAGTCAACTATGAGATACCAAGTAGAATATCCTAAGGAACCTATGAATGGGTTGATGTGTGTTGATGAGGAATTTAGCAACTTGTGTGTCTTTGAAAATTCACTAGTGCCAAAGAAGGAAAAGAACCATGATGGTGTTTGGTCCATGTGTTTTGAAGGTGCTCTATCTAGGATAGGAGGTAGATATGGGAGTATTGTTTTGTATTTGATAGGCATTGATGAGATTTTTTCATATAGACATGAGTTTTATTGTACTAATAACATTGTTGAGTATGAATCCTTGAGTCTAAGATTATAATTTTCCCAAGACATGGGAATTAAGTGTTTAAATGAAATCAAGGATTCTGATATTATTGTTTTGTAAGTAAATAAAGTGTTTGTTGCAAAGAACGACAAATTGAAAAGGTATAGAAATGAAATATGGGAAACTATAAAACTTTTTTATTCTTTTGCAATTGAATAAGTTCTAAGAGAAAAAAAAAGTTGTTGATGCATTAGCAATAACAACATCCACTTTGAAACCATGCAGGGGATTGGTCACAGGTGAGTGTAAAATGGAAATAGTTTTCAAACCAACCATTCTCGACAACTTTGAGCATTGGTAGGTTTTTCATGATTATGCTCAAATTGTCCATTTTCTAAATAATTCGGAAGATTTTTTGAAAAACCAAGTTAATTGGAAAGGAGAAACTAAGATTCAAGAGTTGGAAATTGAAGACTTGCCAAAAATTTCAATTCCAAAAGGAATTGTTCCCTTGAAGAGAATCTTCGATAGACATGAAATGTACAAAGGGAAAAAGGTTATTGATCAATCTGAAGAATATTTTGAGATCAACATCGGTTCAACATATACTCCTAGGATGGTCAAATTAGGAAATAACACTACTCTTGATGAGGGGAGAGATATAAAAAAATTGATCCATGAGTAAAAAGATGTCTATTCTTGGTCATTCAATGATTTAAAGGCCTAGAAAGGAGACATAACTCATCAAACTATTTTTTTAAAAGAAGGGGCACAACCTTTTAGACAAAAGAAAATAAATAGCAACCCCATGTTAGCCCCCTTGATCCAAAAGGAACTACACATGATGATTGATGTGAATATCATAGCCCCCATTAGACATTCATATTGGGTGGCCAACATAGTTGTAGTTTGGGAGAAGAATGGTGATATTCGATTATGTGTTGACTTTAGAAACCTTAATCAAATTTCTCTCAAAGACAATTACC
>SNQJ01S0003355.1:321244-331849 GCA_010110895.2 Picea sitchensis
TAAAAGTGGGTTCTTGAAATTCATACATTTATCATTTATTAAAAAAATAAGAAGTGAACTATGGCATCTACAAAGAAAACAATTTCGGAAAAATGTCCCTATTGCTCAAACGAGGAAGAGTATGAAAGGGGCCTTATGAATGGAACTCTCCCTTGTCCATATTGTAAAAATATTTTTACTTTAGTAGAAAATCAAGGTGACACACATTGGGAAGTGAAAATAAAACAAGTAGAGAACCAACTAATTCATTATCAACAACACAACAAAAACTTACAATTTCAAGTTGGGTTGGAGCAAATGCTAAAAAACCAAAAACAAAGTCAAAAACTAAATCTTGAGGGAAAATTACTAGAAAAAGACAAAGACATTTCTTACTTAAAAATTCATAACCAAAATTTATTGGTACAAATAAATGAGTCAAAAGATAAGAGTCAAAGGGATTAGAAGTGAAAACAAGCTAATCGTGATATCATTAAGAAATTAATAGAGAAAGATGAAGAGAGTTGTTGTCTAAAGAACCATAATCAAATCTTGGTTGAACAAATCAAGAAGTTAAAGAATGAGAAGAAATTATTCGAAAAGGTGAAGAAATATCTCACCTAAGAATCCTTAATCAACAATTGCTTGCACAAATTAAAAGTTTAAAGAACGAAATAATGGAAAATTTGGAATCAAAAAATGAAGACGACAAGTCAGGAAATAAGGAAGAAATCTTACGTTTAAGGTGACATAATCAATAATTACTTACCCAAATTAGAAAGATAAATCATGATAAGAAGTATTTTCAAGAAGAGTTAGATCACAAAGAAACAATGAATAAATCAATTGAAATAGAGAGGATTCTAGTTCAAAAAATCCAAACCTTAGAGAAAGAAATAAAGACTGATCCAAATTAATAACAAGAAACATCAAAAGTTGAAAAAAGATCCAATAAACAATATTCAGAAGATATTTGGGTGCCTTATCGTCATCCAAATCACAAGAGTCGTTATGACCAAAAAAAAGTCCAGGGGAATCTAAACAAAGTTATTCTTTCCAAAAACTAAACTACAACATTGAAAAAGAATGAAGACAAAATCGACAACTTCTATGTAAGCCTAAAATAGAAATCCTATCTGAACAATCAATCATCAAATAGTTCCAATGAAAGTAGTTTTGGGATGGATCACTTCCAAAAAGATGCAGGATATTACTTCAGGAATTCGAAGATTATATCATTTTGTTTCTTCAAGTATCACAATTACAAAACAAAAGATCATGAGAAGTCAGTTCGAGTTAGAACAATAGATATGTCCTTCTCTAATCATGCTTTGAGGACAAATCATTTTTAAGGAGAAGGCAATGTAACCTAAAAAATATATAAATATTAAGTGATAATAATCATAAATAATAATAATAAATAGTTATTAATTTTATAAGGGATGCATCCTTTCATGGATGGCCACCATATGTTCCTTTAGGTTATCTATATATTTGACACTCTCATTGTACATATATCATCGTATATTATCTATTTTATCTCATTATATATATTCTTATTCAATATATTTATTGTCCAGTATGGATTACAGTTATTCATTCCATTTATGATGGATGTCCATCGTAAGAACTAGATTGGTTCTCTACATCATCCATAAAAAACATTGAGCATTTTTACTAAGCAAACTATAATCATTGGATATTGAAGTAGTGTCTTATTGTTTTATTATAGTACTTTTCTGAAGTGGTTTCCATTGTCGTCATCATCATTAATTAATGTTGTTATAAATGTTTGTACATCCATTCAAGTCATTTATTGACTTGCGTTAATCTTGAAAATTGTGAGTGACAAAGTATTATCAAGTTTGCAAGATCTTGTATATCTTGTCTTGTCATCATAACTTGCAATTTTCAAGATACATTATTGTTGATATAATCTCATGTTTATATATAACTTGTTCTAGCAACACATAATTTGTCTAAGTCACTGATTATAATCGTTGATATCATTGTTACTACTGATGTTTGATGTTTCATTGGTAAAGGGAAGGTACAAACCTACTTTCACTTTCCCTTATCCCTTTAAACTTTACCCAAGTGACTTCTACTGTTGAGTGACCTAGAGAGAGGGGTGGGTTTTCACCATGTCTTTCTTCCTTTCATCAACGAACTAGGTCCTTGGACGTCTCCCTTAGAGTGAGGTTTTCCTCCTCCTAAAGAGAAAGAGGTACCCTATTGGGGTGACAGTGATAGGGATACCTCCGTGTTATTTCAATCTAAGACTACTTGCCAAGTATAGATTGTGTGATAACAGAACCCTAATGAAATAATCCTCATATGTGTTAACAAAGAAGAAGCCAACAAATTAGTTGAGGAGTTCCATTTAGGGTGTTGTGGGGGGCACTTCATAACTCACACTACGATGCAAAAAACATTGAGAGCATGTTACTATTGGCCTATGTTATTCATTGATGTTCATCATTATGTAAGGTCTTGTAAACAATTCCATCCTTTTGCAAGGAAACATTGATTGTCTAATTTGTCTTTGAAACCTATTGTAGTTGAAGAACCCTTTCAACAATGGGGTTTGGATTTTGTCGATGAGTTTAAAGATAATTCTAGTAATGGATACAGATGGATTTTTACTACTATAGAATATTTCACTAGGTGGGTGGAGGCCATACCTATAAATAAAGTGATTGAAGAAGTTGTAATGATATTCCTTGAAGATTGAATAATCACAATATTTGGTGCCCTAGCCAAAACCACTACTGATAATGCAAAGGACTTTAGCTCCCTAGCTCTGGTAAATGTTTTCTCCAAGTATGGAACTTTCCTATCTCATTCTTCTAATTATTACCCACAAGAAAACAGATTGGCCAAATCCAATAACAAGAATCTCATGAATATCATTAAGAATATTGTGGGTGAGAATAAAAACATTTGGGACAATAAGACTAAATATGCATTGTGGGAATATCGTATCATGACTAAGACTTCCACAAGGAAAATCCATTTAGAGTTGATATATGGAATGGAAGAAAAATTACCTATCAACCTTCAAATTCCTATGCTCCATCTTATTCAACATTTCACATCAGATCAAGAGGACTTACAAGAAAGAATTGATCAACTTACAGAATTGGATGAATCTTGGTGAAATGCTTTTGATAAAATGGTGAAGAACCAAGGTAAAATAAAAGTAATGTTCGATCACAAAGCCCAAAAAATACATTTTGAAGAATGAGATCTTGTACTCATGTGGGATAAAAGAAAGGAAGATCTCGATCTACATAATAAATTTGATGGTCTATGGATTGGTCCTTACAAAATTGAAAGTAAAGTTAGAATTAATTATTTCTACCTAGCTATCCTTGATGGGGAGAAGTTTCCTTCCCAGTTAATGGACAACTTCTCAATATTTGCAATCAACACTTGATTTTAAGCAGTGGCATAGGATGAATAAGATTTCTTTGAAGCAAGTCTTTAGTTGTGTTCTTTCTTTCATGGATCTTGCTTGTGATACCTTTCTTGACGATCATTTTTTGAATAATTTCTTGATTTCATGCATCGTTAGTTAGTTCCATTTGAGTTTTTTCTTGTATTAAAAAAACACGAAAAAATGATGAAAATGAATGAATGAATTTTTGTTGCATCTCCTTTAATTTTTCATAAACTAGGGTGATCAAGAAACCCTGCCTCATTGTTACTAATGTTTTTATGGTGAGATCTAGCAAGATTTGATGATTGATGCAAAGTACAGGTTTTGAATATCTCGAGATCCCTTAGGTTCTTATGCACTCTACGATGCGAACATGTCCCCATGTTGGAGCTAGATGTTATCCCCTAACATGTATCGGTAACTAGAGGATATTTTTTCACTTGTGATTCTAATCACAAATCAGTAGATGAACCAAAAGGTGACCATTTTTGTATTCATGTATTATATCGGGCCATGCTTAGAATATCTATGTAAAGTGTTTGACCTAGGTGGTATCTTCAAACCCTTTGTGTCAGTCATGGCCCATCCTCCTAGTGCCCATATTCAAGATAGTCATTGATATTATGGACTTGTTCAAATACCCCTTGTTGGCATTAAGTTGGCACCATGTTGGTCATTTATGGCCTGAGTAGGTATGTAAGGGTCTTGAGATGGATCTATTTGGACACATGATCTAATGGAACCTGTAGTCTCACTCACTCTTTTTTATGTCAAATTTTTGCTCGTGTTGTAAAGTTTTTCACACCTATAGAAGCATACTTATCTTGTACCTAAGCATGGATCCCCCTCTTATGTATTTGGAAAAATTTGTCCTAGGATGCTAGGATAGGATTATATAGTTTCTCAAAAAGTTTCATAGTTATCAAGGTGGTACATGTATCGCAAGTCATTGGTCACATCATCTAAGGCACTTTGGGTTTATTCTTACATTCATGGGCATCCTCTTGACATGCAACATTGAATATATTAGAACAGTCCTCTATTCCATCATCTTTTGAGATATGTTTCACTTAAGAAGAGAGTTGACCCCATTGAAGGACATGTCTACTAATCGTTTGAGCACATGTGGATTTATTTTGACTTGGAGAGGGTTTTTCCATCATTTATGGAGGTCACTTACTTGACATGTGGATGTGGTCTTACCTTGGATACTTCACTTGAGGACTTATGACCACTTCTAGAGGATTCATCCACTTATTTGGGCCTATTTCACTTCACACATGTGGACGTGCCATCATTTAATTCTAGATGTCAAGTTGCTTGAGGGATATTCTTCCATGGAGGAATACTTCACCATATTTTGAAGCTTATGTCATTCCTTTGGGAAGGGTTTTGAGTCTCTTGACCCTAGTCGACCTCATGTTTTGTGGAATGACCTCCTCTCTTGGATGATTTTTTGTACACCTATCATATTTTACTTATAGATTGACCTAGTCTCCTTTACTTTGTGAATGACAAGTCATTTTCTTGTAATTTTTCTAGGGTATATCTAGGGGAACGTTATTTTTATATTGAGAGAGATGTTAGATCCCTTGTCTATAAAAAGGGAATCAACTCTCATTCTAATTCATTTCTAGAACTTGTGAAGAAAATACATGTCTAGTTTTGGAGTATTATGTGGATGGATAGCTAGAGAACTCTCTTGGAATATGTCTTGTGGATGTTTTACAAGTTGATGGATGTTATTGGATCAATGGTTTTGGTGAATTCATTTGATGAGTAAGTGGTCTCTTTGAATATTTGTGGATTTTATTTATGAATTGTTGCAAGTGTGGTTATGCTTCTCTAGTATTAGTGGTGCAACATTTTTTCTCTCTTCTGGATAGGTCCCTTCTCAAATCCATTAGAGGATTTCTAGTGGAGAATATTCCCCTTGAATCATATTGAAAATTATAAGAAAATGGGTGGATTTTCTAGGGTTTGTAGTGGACAACCATAACTATCACCCTAAGTTCACTTACATTTTCTCAAGAGGATCCTTTATTTTTGTAAATAAAAATATTTTATTACCTTGCTTTATAAAAAAAAACACGTTTCAAAGTATACAATATAGCACACCATCTGTTGCTAGCACAGTGGAAACCAGAACGCGTGGACAAGACAATTGTTCATTGTTTCTAAACCTTAAAAAAAAAAAAAAATTGTCAACATACATACATGGGGACTTGCCACATGTTCTGCCATAAGCATGGAAACTAGAACAGTTAGTGGGTTGAGTGCCCCGACCACCTATCAAACCAGAACCAGATTATGTGGTGTGAAAAAATTGCAAAAAATTAGCAATTAGACCAGAGAAAAAAATTGTGAGAGCACTAAACATGGGGTGAACCCGGGCACTCATCTTGGTGAAGTCGGAAGACGAAAGGCTGGTATAAATTAGGACATCAAATATTCTCAAGATCGCTTGATAGGGAGTCATACAGGACGTCCAAATTCTTTCTAAGGGTTCTTTGGTAGTGTTGTTGCTCTGCCAAATCCTTGTGCATCTCGAAGATCAAGACCAGGTGGGCTTCCTTAAGTCTGCAAGAGATGGGAGTTGGGTGAGCATGTTCATCAGCTTAATCATCTACCTCATTTGTTCCAAGGTCTCCATCCATGATAGCAACCACAAAATCATTTGCAGTGACGAAATCCATGGCAGGGTCCTCTTCCATAGTGGTAGCCAAATTCTGTCCCAAGTGTTCCTCCGGAAGCAGGATTTCCTCTTCCATAATGCATCATGTTTCGGCTGTCTCCTAGAAAGGGGTGGTGGTGTAGGTGGTCGGTCAGTGCTCCAAACTGGTTGATAGCAGGAAAGGAAGAATTTCCTCCCAGATGGGAGTAATTTCTTCTTCCACTAGGAAGACGCCATGGAGACCCTATGTTCTTGAAGGACAGGGCTCCGGTTGAGCCTCTTCAAACCAATTATAACCAGAAGAACTCATGTGGTCCAAGCTGCCGCCTGGTATGAGAGATAAAGAGGTTGGTATCGATCATTTTTGTCTGCCAAACCGGTTGTAATAGGTTGGCCCTCGTCGACGCTTACCTCTCTCATGAAGCATGGTTGATTAGAGCACAAAGTGAATGGAATCAACAGTGGTGTGAGCTAGGGCATGGACAAAAACAAGCAGAATGATAACATGAACAACGGCTGAATGCCCGATATAGAACCCCCCACAGGAAAAAAAGACCAAGAGGAAGGAGGAGTTGATGGCTCTAGTATCCATTAGTGCAGGAGTAATGGAAATTACAGATTTCCTACTGATGTCGAGGAGCCAAGCTTGAGTCTCCATTAAGGCCCAATGCACTAAACTTTGGTCGTCATGTAAACTAGACATCGGGACTGGACATGGGAGGAGGGTGGAGGCGAGGGGATTTAACTGCCCTCATATTTGCCCCATACAATGACATGTGTACTCCATGTGTCACCCCATTCGGGGTTCTCAAGAGGAGCCTTAGTTGACCCCATATGCCTAAAAAAATAAAGTAGGAACTAGCCTATTCTTGTCTAGTAAATCATAAAATCAAAATTCATTTTTTTTTATTTTTGTTTTAGGGTAAATCTTAGCTTTTGTAGCTTTCATATAAATTTATCACCATAGAAACCCTAGAAATATTGGCTATTTTGCATGTTTGACTTGGAAAATCATCTAGATTGTAAAATTTTCTTTACTGGTTTATATTTCTAGATTTTTTAGAGTGAAATGACTTGATTTGTTTTTGTTACATGCTCTAAAATTTCAGACTTAGCAAGTTGCATTAATTCTAGGTTTACTTGTTGTTTTAGCCCTATAAATCACTCATAAAAAATATATTTAAATGGTTGAAGCATATTTTTGTTGATTACACCGAAAGGCATACACCTATTGACAATGGGCACATTTAATAGGTTTTTAGTGCTTAATCAGTTTTGTATGGACAAGATTAAATATTGATGGAATATTCTTAGTCGTCCCAATAAATCAATGGTTGTGATTTCAACCACTAACTTCCTCACTATTATAAAGGCATCCGTTTACATGTTTATTTTTTTACTTTTACTTAATCATATTTAAAATTTACTATGGTGACTAGCTGATTTCCACGTCTAAGTGATTAACAAAGATTAAAGCCACATTCATTTTATGGCCATGTGCAGCAGCAGAATAACTGTGGGCGCGTGGAGGCAACGAATCGCTATGGGCGCTTGGAGGCAACGAGTCGTCGTCAGCGCTCATAGATTTACTTCTGGGTGTATTTCCTTGCAGCTCCATAGGCAAATCTTTTCTCATACCATCGTTAAAACAGAAGGAAATGAACAAACGAACAGTATGGAGAACTGGATTTCAAGGCAACGACTCCAGCAGTGAAATTAGCTACGGTTCTACTTCTCATATTGCAACAGGACGGGTTGTTGTAATAGATATTCTGATAATTTGGCTGGGGGAATTAAACAATCACGTGTAGAGACAGAAGCATATCATTCAAATGAAGGAGGAGGAATGGTACAGCCACCCATCCAGATGGACCCGGCTTCAACAATATTGTTTTGGCTATGGTCGATCCAAGTTTGCTTATATTTCAGACACGTAATTATGTATCATGAGATCTTTAGGTGTAAGAGCACCCAGGTTTTTCTCCAGTTAGCCCTGGTGGTTTGAATGAGGTTTAGTTTCATTCGGTCATTGGGTCTATCCTTGTGGAATCCTATATTGTTTTTTTTTAGGTTCATTAGGTCATTGGGTTTACCTTTGTATAATTATGTATCTTTTTTCATAATTGGGATATTTCTTTATATGTAATTAGGGTTTTATAAAAAAAAAATAATTTAAGATTTCAAACAAGAGTACACCATAATATTATTATTGCTTCATACATTGTGCTTTTAGGGTTGTATAATTTTTTTTTATTTAGAATTTAAAAAAATAGAACACCATAAAAATGTGCAATATATTGACTTTCGATTTTCATTATTGATAATTGTTTTTGTCATGCTTTAGGGTTTTATAAAAAAAACATGGTGTTTTTAGGGCTTTTACATAGAAAGGTGTAACCATTTATGGTCATGGACAGCTGTGAGTTTTATTTTATGGCTTTCATTTTATGGTTTCCTTTCATTTTGTGGGCCAACCGAAACCTTTCGACATTCACCAGCCACGAGTTTGTGGCTGTGCTAGTTACTTGTCTATTGCTGCAATTTATTCATATTTCAAGAAAGTTTTATAATATCCCTCGGTAGATTTCAGTTCTGGATTGTTTTGGGAGTAAATTTCATTGTAAAATAATCTAATAAACCCTCTAAAATAGTCTTAAAAGTGAATAAGCTAAATCTGGAATTTACCTTGAGTAAACACCTTAATTCACAACTTACATATTATAATAAATTGGTGGTAATTTGATTAGTAAAATAGTTAACCATAGACTTGGCTTGCTTGCCTTTGTAACCCTAGGTCCTACCATGGAATCCCCCCTCATGTCGTACTTTCCCTTCACTAAAAAGAGGGAAGTAGTTGTCTAGGTGGCAGTGGCAACACTTCCATGTTGCACTTGTCTTTGTGTCCTTGTGAGGGATTTTCACTGGGGTGAAAGATTGTGTGATAACATGGCCATAATCGAGATGGGTTCCCTATTCCAAACAATGTAATGTCTGATTGGGACCTTTCACTGGGGATAACCACTATTGATTGTACAATCCCATCTAGCCCTATCAATGCTAAGCAATGTAGTAAATTGGTATCAATCTTAAGAGTTCATCCATCCTAGTGAAATGTGGACATGGTATCCAAGTTTAGCTTCTTTTACACCTCGATCTTACTTCTAGTTGTTCCTTTGGTTCCATGTTGTTGTGCTACTATGGTATCTCCATGTATTTCTTTTGGTCCTCAATGTGCCTCTATATTGGGTGTCTTTCTTGTTCCATGTTGGTCCAAAGTAGGTTTGATGATTCTCATGACCTTGCCTTGATGACCTTGGTATCTCATGGTAGTGTGGGTGGAAATATATAATAACCTTAGTTATTAGTTCTTCTTTCTTTGATTCTTCAACATGTGGTTCCTTTGACTCATGTGGCTCCTTAGCTTCTTATTCCTTTGTATTCTCTTCCTTGAGTTTTTATTCATGTGCTATTGTATACTCTTCTTCTAATTCAACCTTGGAATATTCATCTAATGTGTTAGTAGGTACTACAATTAGTTTTCTTCCATTAATTCTTCATGTTCCCCCTTGGGTCATTCTTGTTTAGCAATAGAAATATCCTACAATGTTATCTTCTTTTTCTTGTACCAAATATTTGTAAACTTATTTAGCACAATAATATTAATTGTCCCAATAGAGTCCATCCAAGGATATTCTAAAACTATATCCACATCATCTATATATATAGCATGAAAATATAAATGCAAAACAAATTTATCTATAGTAACCTTTAAATATTTAAAAAAGTTGAACATTCTCGCCCTTAACCTGGGTGCTTTGAATATGCTTTGCTAGGTCTTGTAATTTTTTAGCCATGTTAACATTGATTAAAGTATGCTTGCTACTAGGGTTTATAGAAATAATGAAATTTTCTTGTTGAATACATACATGAACCTATAATATGAAGTTGTCACATGAAAATAAACCCATAGTGCTCTTTCTATCCTTATTAGTGCCATGAGACCATCTATATAAATATAGATTTTCACATTTTTCATTTGAAAGTTTTAATAAGGCATCAATGATAAGTGCATTCCTCCATATGCATGCCTCATTGCTTATATGGTTGTATACAACACTCTTCCAAAAAAGTGGCTCTGTTTACTTGGCATATGCTATGCATTCTTCAATACTAGGACCATTCGATTTACTTGTAAAATACATCTTCCTTGCTATAACCTAAAAATATAACTAGTGTTTTGAATAGATAACTTACTTTTCAATGGAGCTCCTTTATGCTAGGATTTCGAGAAACAAAATTAAAATGACCATAATTCCCTCAATATTTCTTGGAATATCTATTATAACCACAATTATGAAATGCCACAATCATTCTCCATTTACTAGCATTAGTTTGACAGAAATCTAGGCATTATATCAAAAGATGTATGTTCTGGAATCCACACAGTGGTCACTAGAATAAACCCTAAAATAGTTGATTTTAAATTAACAAGAACTTCATTTCTCAAACT